>JBBMKA010006386.1:0-10328 GCA_037833695.1 Sechiopsis laciniata | reverse complement strand
TTGAATACTGGCCAGAATTTATGGAAATACTTTATAAATGTTTTTGAGGTTATTCAGTAACTTGTCTTGCATGTTTTCATTTTTTATCTGTTTTACCCATGCATGCTGAGTAAGGACCGGTTTAGGACCACTTTTCGGGTCGGGTCTTTACATAAACGGAAACAAGCAACCAACACGCACAAGGCTCGGAGAAAGAAATTACCCAAACTGAGAACCAAGGCTCGGCAGCTGGCGTGCGGCAGCACTCGAACAAGGTTGTAAAGCAAGGCTCGGTAGAGCGTGCGGCGAGGCTACTGGCGAATGCATGCGAGCAAAGGTTTGGCTGAGGGCGCGATCGCGGCAGGGGCATGCGAAGGGGCGTGCGATCTGGCTAGCTGAGTGTGCGGGCAGGGCGTGTGAGCGCTAGAGTGACTGCGCGCGAGCAAAGGCTACTAGTGCGTGCACGCGGGGCAAAGGACGGCGTTGGGGCGGGACGCGTTGTGGCTGTGGCGATGGCGCACAAAGGTGCTTGACGAAGGCGTGTGTGCGAACGATCGCGACCTGGCGAGCTGGGTGTGCGGGCAAGAAGAGTTGGGAGATCAAACTGTTGGTGCACGTGATCGAGCTGGGAGCGAAGGCAATCGGGCGAGCTGGGTGAGGTGCTACTGCTGCGGCTCGGTAAGGCTGGCAGCTGTGGCGACGTTCGATCTGGCACTGCTGCTGGGTGGAAGAGGCGTGCAGAGGACTGATGGTGGGCTGGACGATTGGCTAGAGCTTGGGCGGTGGGGTGTCTCGGCTAGGAGGAAGGGAGGAAGATGAAGTGAATGGAAATTGTGAAGAGAGTTTGGGAGGGCTGCTCGATAAAGAGAGAAAAAGAGAGGAAAAAATACAATGAGAAAAGAAAGAGAGATTGCGGCTTTTAACCCTAGGTCTTGGCAAAAGGAAGGGAAGAACCTGGTCGCGACACTTGTCCTCCCAGGTTCCGGCTTCGAGCCCTTGCAACATCTTTTTCTTCTAATTTTCTCAAATAAACAACCGAAGCTCCAAACCTCCCAAAAAAGACAAAGCTAGCTCTGGGAACCTGAAACTGAAGGAAAACCCAACTCAATAAAAACAAAACAACCCCAAAACTCTGGCAAATTATGAGACTACCCCTGAAGGTAAAATAAATACCAAAATGCCCCCAGAGGTCCAAGCTACCCTAACAACCCAACCGAACAACAGAAAAAGTAACCAAACGTACCTGGAAAACTGAAATGGAAAACTGGGCCGTTACACCTTTGCCTTCGCCGAGGCCTCGCTGCCGAGGCAGTTCTTTTCAATTTTAGGTAACTCTTTCCCGAGCCTTGTTGTGTTTAATCGATTCAGTTTCTGAGCTTTTTAGATAGTAGTATTTAATTCGTACTGTTTCTGAGCAGTTTCTGAGTTATTTGTTAATTGTTAGATCTGTTGGTTCTGCAGCTCAAGGAGCACTTTTTGTTTGTTGTATTTTCTACTTGTTTTCCAGATAAGGATTTCTTACTGGGGTTATGTGGACCGTGTGAAATATTCCTTGATTGTGTTCTTGTTGCATGTTTACTATTTACGAGTATGTTAGTGGATAGGATTGTATGATGTTCTGTTCTGCTAGCATGTATTGATCCTGTTTCCACATGTTAGTGCCATGCTAGGTTTGTTCTTCCAGCATGCTTTGATTCCTGTTTAAGCTCGTAGTACCATGCTAGGGTTATATGTTGTTGAGCATGTTTGATTGTTAGGAAACAGGGTTGAATAATCTTAGTTAGAACTTGTTAGGATGTCATCATCCAGAGGCTGAGAATGGACCAACGTATGTGTCCCCACCAGTCGGGTTGTGAGGATAGATTCCTAACCCCCGGCAGCCAGGTGTGAAGTAGCTACCACACTAGCATTAGCCTAGTCTGTAACCTACTAGAGCGGAGCCCTGCCAACGGTGTAAGCCTGCCTTGGCCAGTTCTTAGCTTCAGGCGTCGGTGGTATTTAGGCTACTACAGCTGAGTGTCTTTGTACTCACCCTTATTTTCTGTGGTTTTTCCACCAAGTAACTTGGGACAGCATCGGGACGGCTAGAGGAGGAGCTGCATTGATCATGGGCGTCCACTGTTTAATTTATGTATTGTTTTTATTCAGCATGTAGGATAGTTTTGGTTGTAATGGCTTTTCATATTTTTTTTAAACCGTTTTAAATAACTCTGGCCAGAGGCTCAACTATGTCATTATTTTATGAACGGTTCTAGACATTTAAATAACATTTATTTTATTGGTGGTTTTAAAGTTTAATTTTGAACGTTTGAACCATGCATCTTGAGTAAGAACCGAGTTTAGGACTATTTTAGAGTCGGGTTCTTACAAGTTTTGCTCCAGCAGGCTACAGACTAATCTTATGCCATTCGGTGAGCTAGACCACACCAAGCTGCCGGGGGTGGGAACTTGTCCTAGCTAGTCCCGACCTGTGGGGACAAAGTACGTATTGTCTGCTCTCAACCTCTAAATGAAGACAACCTAACTAAAGCTAGCTAAGAATACACAAACTCGTTTCCTGACAGATCAATACATGCTCAACAACAGATACAACCTAGCATGGCACTACAAGCTTATCAACAGGAATCACAACGCATGCTATAAAGAACAAACCTGGAAACAATACGTGCTAGCAGGAAACAGAACAGCATACAATCCTAGCCACTAACATGCTCGTAAACAGTAAACAGGCAACAAGAATGCAATCAATGTATGAATCGCAAGGTCCACATAACCCCGGTAAGAAATCATTACCTGGAAACAAGTAGAACAAATACAGAAATGGCAAGACAAACAACCTAGGCATAACAATTAACAAGCACACAATTAAATAAACTCTAAACAACTTAGCAACAAACAACCAACACAAAGGGCCCGGGAACGAATATACCAAATCTGAGAAGGGTAGGTCTCGGCAGCCAAGGGCCTCGACAAGTAGCACGAGCGTGTGAACGAGCAAGCTGGCATTGTGTGCAGGCTGCGGGTTGTGCAGCATTGCTCGGTAGAGGCATGCGGTAGGGTCAGCGAGGCTCGCGAGCGTGCGACTCAGCGAGGTGATGGCGTTGTGGTGAAGGCGTGCAAGGCTGGGCAATTGCGATGCTGCAGCTAGCTCGGCATTGGGACTGCTAGAAGCAGCGATAACGGCTTGGTCGACCTAGTGTGCATGCAGTCTCGGTGAGGCGACAAGTAGCGACTGGCAGGGTCAATCGCCGTACGACGCAGGTGTGGCTGGCACGGCGATGGGGTGGCGCAGTAGCTAGGGCTGCAAACGGTAGGGGCTCGGCAACGATGGGCAAGGCGTGATTGGTGGTACTTGCGGCAAATGAGAGATGATCATCGATGGGTTCCTCGGCTAGGCTTGCTTGATCTGGACGAGAAGAAGAAGAAGGAGAAAAGAAGAGAAGAGAATCGATCCAAATGGGGAATGCAAAGACGATCGTAGAAGAAGAACGATCAAAAGAAAGCCTCTTCGCCACGTGTCAATCAATTCCAAAACTAACAAGCCATCAAGCCCTAGCGAAGGAAAAACTTAAACCAATTTTTCTCCTTTTTCTCTTTTAACTTCTATTAAATAACCCAAAAGTCCTCTTTTAACCAAAACAACCTCCAAGCTTCCCAAAATGAAAAACTAACCCAAAAGTCTTGTAAATCACAAAAAATAGCCCTGGTATCAATTAAAAGTAAGAACAACCCTGGAACACAACAAATTACCAAACTAACCCTAGGGGTAAAATGACTAAAATACCCCTGAAGGCTAGAACTGCCTTAACGGCTCAACCGAACAACCTAATAAACAACTAAACATAATTGGGGAACTAGAATGAAAACCTGGGCCATTACAATGACTTGGTAGGAGGCCGAGAGGACAGATGAAGCTATCACAGGTACCTTGCTTATTTTAGGTCATTATGCATTTGTGTTGTTTGATTCGAGCTCGACCTATTCATTTACCTCTGCATCGTTTGTTAGAAAAGCTTGTTTGGAACTCGAACCTCTAGGGTTTGAGTTGTGTGTGGTGACTCCTTCAGGAGTTAGTATGCTTGCTAGTGAGAAAGTTAGAGGCGGCCAGATCCTGGTATCCAGAGAGCTGTTAGCAGCTACCCTCATAGTTCTGCCTATGAGCGGGTTTGATGTTATCCTTGGTATTGAGGGGTTAGTGGAGAACCACGTGTTGATTGATTTCCGCCAGAAAGAAATCGTGTTCAGGCCACCCAAGAAGCAGGTCTTCAAGTTTCGTGGTGTCTAGAGCGAAGTGTGTCCACCATTGATTTCTGCCTTGAAAGATCGTTGTTTGTTAGCTCGAGGAGCTTGGGTTTATTTGGCAAAGATGTCTGGGAAATGTCGCCCTTTGTTGACTATTGATCAAGTACCAGTGGTTCAGGAGTTTGTAGATGTGTTTCCTGAGGAGTTACTGGGTTTGCCTCCACCAAGAGGTGTGGACTTCACAATTGAGCTCGAGCCGGGGACTCTCCTCATCTCGAAGGCTCCGAACCGCATGGTGTCAGCTGAGTTGAAAGAGCTGAAGGTTCAGTTGCAGGAGATGCTAGACAGAGGGTTCATCTGTCCTAGTGTGTCCCCATGGGAAGCGCCAGTTTATTTTTGTAAAGAAGAAGGATGGTTCGATGTGCCTTTGCATAGACTATAGGGAGCTAAACAAAGTTACAGTGAATAAGAACTACCCGTTGCCTCGCATTGAAGATTTATTTGATCAACTTCAGGGAGCTTTTGTGTTCTCCAAAATAGATTTCAGGTCTGGTTATCATCAGTTGAGGATCAGAGATGCAGACATTCCCAAGACAGCGTTCAGGTCGAAATGGTCATTACGAGTTTGTGGTCATATCCTTCGGGTTGACCAATGCTCTAGCAGCATTTATGGACATGATGGATAGGGTGTTCAAGGCATTCTTGTTCATAGATGACATCTTGATTTATTCTAAGACCAGGGAGGATCATGCCTCGCATCTGAGACAAGTGTTGACTGCATTGAGAGAAAATAAGTCGTATGCCAAGTTCTCCAAGTGTGACTTCTGGTTAGAGCAAGTGGCCTTCCTTGGTCACGTGGTTTCTAGAGATGGTATTGCAGTGGACCCTGCTAAGATTGATGTAGTGAGTTTGTGGGCCAGACTGACTACTATCCCAGAGATTCTTAGATTTCGGGGTTAGGTAGGCTATTACCGACGTTTCGTCAAGAACTTTTTCGCTAAAGCAGCACCTCTTACTCGGTTGACGAGGAAAGGTATTGAGTTTATTTGGGATGCCAGTTATGATAAGAGTTTTGCTACGCTGAAGCACAGTTTGACGTCAGCCACAGTTTTGGTAGCTTTGGAGGGAACATGTTGTTTTGTAGTGTACATCAATGCTTCCAAGTTTGGCTTAGGTTGCGTGTTGATACAGCACGATAAGGTAATTACGTATGCTTCTCGTCAGTTGAAGCCCTATGAGCAGAATTATCCGACTCATGATATGGAGTTGGCATTGTTGTCTTTGCATTGAAGATTTGGAGACATTACCTGTACAGTGAAAAGATTCAGATGTTTACAGACCACAAGAGTCTCAAGTACTTCTTCACTCAGAAGGAGTTAAACATGAGGCAGAGGAGATGGCTTAAGTTAGTTAAAGATTATGACTGCAAGATTCTGTACCACCCAAGTAAAGCCAAGGTTGTAGCTGAAGCCTTGAGTAGGAAGACGTCACATTCAGCAGCTTTGTTGAGTTCCCAGGTTCCATTGAGGAAAAAGATTGAGCGAGCTGGTATAGCAGTGTTGTTGGGAGAGGTTATCGCAAGGGTATCCCAGTTGACTGTTCAACCTTTGATCAGGCAGAGGATTATTGATGGCCAGTTGAGTGATCTCGAGTTGAGCAGGTTGATTACTAGGGTTCAGGCAGATGGAGATTTTGATTTTTTTTGTAGCACCAGATGGAGGTTTGAGATTTAGAGGTCGCCTCTACGTGCCAACCGACGTTGTACTGCAGGCTGAGTTACTTACCGAGGCTCACACTTCCCCATTTACTTGGAACCCAGGATGTATGAAGATGTATCAAGACCTTAAGTAGACCTTCTGATGGAGTAACATGAAGAGAGATATTGCAGAGTTTGTTAGTAGGTGTCTCACTTGTCAGCAAGTGAAGGCTCCTAGACAGAAACCCGCAGGTTTGTTGCAGCCACTGAGTGTGCCTCAGTGGAAGTGGGAGGAGACCTCCTTGGATTATATTTCTGGGTTGCCGAGGACACCAAGGGTATTTACTCAGATCTGGGTTGTTGTTGATCGGTTGACCAAGAATGTGAACTTTATTCTCGAGAGGATCACTTATACAGTAGGCACAATTATTCCTGGAGTAGATAGTTCGGTACCATAGGGTGCAAGCGAAGGTTATGTTTGATCGGGATTTTCAGTTCACTTCTCGTTTTTGGAGGGCACTTCAGAAAGGTTTGGGCACTGAGTGCTGTTTCAGTACTGCGTTTCATCCTCAGACAGATGGCCAAACAAAGAGGGTGAACCAGATTTTAAAGGATATGTTGCAAGCCTGTGTGTTGGATTTCTGGGCAGTTAGGACCAGTATCTGTATTTGATGGAGTTTTCTTACAACAACAGTTATCATGCGACGATTCAGATGGTTCCGTTTGAAGCTTTGTATGGCAAACGTTGTAGGCCTCCAGTGTTCTGGGAAGAGGTTGGTGACAGATAGGTTTTGGGCCCTGAGATGTTATAGTTGACTAATGACGTAGTTCAGAAGATCAGGTCTCTTCAGAAAAGCTACGCTGATGTTTGGCGTAGGCACTTAGAGTTCGAGGTTGGCCAGCATGTATTTCTGAAAGTAGCATCGATACGTGGTTTTCTGAGGTTTGTTAAGCAAGGGAATTTGAGTCTCAGGTTTGTGGGCCCTTTGAGATCCTTGAGAGAATTGGTTCTATTGCTTATCGTTTGGCTATGCCTCTATCTTTATCGGTAGTGCACAGTGTGTTTCATGTTTCGATGCTGCATCGGTACGTGGCAGACCCTTCCCATATCGTTGACTTTGAGCTCTTAGAGTTGAATAAGGACTTGAGCTTCAAAGAGAATCCTATGTGTATTTTGGCCCGATAACGCAAGACTTTACGTAACTGGGAGATCAATTTGGTTAAGGTACAGTGGAGATGTCAGAAAGTTGAGGAAGCAACCTGGGAGTTGCAAGATGAGATGAGGACTCACTACCCAGAGTTGTTTCAGTCTTAGGGACTTTCGGGGACGAAAGTCATAAAAGGAGGAAGTATTATAATGTCCCAGGTTTTTGCCTCGATTCCCCAAGTATGTTTCGTAGTTATTTCGGTTATTTCTTTGGGTCATTAGGGCAATTTTGGCGTTGAGGGGAATTTTGGTAATTTCAGCATAGGGGTCAGATCAGTAATTTATCGAGTTTCAAAGTCATTTTTGCATTTTACTCAGTTAGGCTATTTTTGGTGGTTTCAGGTTATCAAGACTAGTGTTGCAGTTTTAGGACGAAAGCTAGTTTTGTAAAAAGAAGAGAGTTTTAAAAAGAGTTAATTAAAAAGAAATAAGAAAAAAGAAAAAAAAAATGGAAAGGGCTGTGTTTTGATTAAGGAAAAAAAAAAAAAAAAAGGCCACAGAAGAAATCGATTTCCTCCTCTTCATCCTTCCTCTTCTCATTTTCCCTTCTTTACTGCCGAGAGGATCACCCCATCGTTGAGCCTAGCCGCAGAGATCAGTCCCATCGCCGATCGCATCATCGAGCTAGCCCACACGCACCGCATCGCAGCCTCGCCTCACCATGCAGCACGCACGGTAGCCCAGCCCACAGATCGCAGCCGCACACACACCCGCGCAACAACCTCGCCGCGCCGTGCCGCACGCACCAGCCAGCTCGCTGTCGCTTGTCTGTAGCTGCCGCACCGTACCATACATTCCCTTGCGCAGTTGCTCAGCCCCGTGTCTTCCCCACACGTATGCACGCCCAGCCCCACCTCGCTGTGCTGCTTGCTGCCGCACAGCCCCGCAGCGACACGCCCTTGCGCAGATGCCCAGCCGCACAGTCCCAACCACTCACACGCCCGCACGCACACACACCCCTGTGCCAATGCAGCCGAGCCTCGTCCTTACTGTAGCCATGGCCCTGAGGTGCCGAGTCTGCCGTTTGGTTTGGATAACTTCTGTTCCCAAGCCCTGTTGCTTTTGGCTATCCTAGTTAAATAGTTAACTGTTTAGATATTGATTTCTTGTTATTACTGTTATCTACATTAATTATTCGTACGTGTTGGTATCTGCAGCTCAATGAGCATATATTGTCTTTTCTGTATTTATTTCAGGTAAGGATTCCTTGTCGTGGTTGTGTGGACCCTGCATATGTTCATTGATTGTATCCTGGCAGTTTGTTATTGTTTTATGAACATATGTTAGTGGATAGGTCTTGCTTGTTGGTTTACTGTTGTATGAGCATGTGCTAGTGGATAGGTTCTTGCTTGCTTGTTTACTATTGTATGAGCACGTGCTAGTGGATAGGTTTGCTGTGAACTATCTAATAGGACCTAGCATGTAGATCGTTGTACCCTGTATTGTACTATCTCGATTGCAGTGGCTGTTATGTTATACGTTGACTATTGGTATTCTGTTAGACTTAGTGTGCAATACTGTTGTTGGTACTTTGTTAAATCTATGGTGCATTACTCTTAGCTAGTTCGTGTCAGGTTGTCATCATCCAGAGGCTGAGAATAGACCAACGTACGAGTCCCTACCAGTTTGGGACCAGCGAGGACAGTTTCTGCCCTCGATAGTCGGTTCTGGAGTAGCTACCACTTCGACATAAGCCTAGTCTGTAGCCTGCTAGAGCGAGGTCTTTTCCTTGTTGTAAGCCTACCTTGGGATGACCTTTAGCTTTAGGCGTTGGTGTGAACAGAGTGCCACAGTTGGGTGCCAAGGGCCTCCCACTGGCTATAGATCAGTGGACACCATTCCGAGTTTTAGGCATGCGTACCTGGACCGTCGTAGTTTGTGTAGGCCTACATATGCCTCAGTTTGCAGCAGCATGCGATGTGCGTGAGCACGAATTAGATGCCGAGAGGATGGCTCCCTCGGGCTAATGTCGTCAGTATACCCTTCCGTTCAGTTTAGAGATAGACACTTGGGTACTCTCCCAAGTGTCCAGGATCAGTATAGCAAGTTGATCTTTTAAGCCGAGAGTTAGAGACTCTCGAGGTTCTGGAGTTATGTTGATAACTCATTTTGAGTTCCAAGGTTGATCCCTTAGCTGAGAGTTAGTCTGTAACGGCCCAGTTCTCCTTTCTGGTTTCCCAGGTATGTTCGGTTACTTTTTCTGTTGTTCGGTTGGGCTGTTAGGGCGCTTTGAACCTCTAGGGGCATTTTGGTAATTTTGTCTCCAGAGGTAGTCTCGTAATTTGTCAGGGTTCTGGGTTCGTTCAGTTAAATTTATTAAGTTGGGTTGACTTTCGGTTATAGGTTTCCAGAGCTAGCTTGGTCCTTGGAAAGGTTTTTTGAGCTTCGGTTATATGTTTGAAAATAGAGGAAAAAGAATGCTCAGGCCAGGACTCGAATCCATGACCGAGAGAGGACACGTGTCGCGACCTCCATTCTCCCTTCCCTCTTGACCGAACCCTAGTTTTTAAAAGGGAAAATTCTTCTTCTTTTCCTCTCATTTTCTCATTCTCCTCTCCAATTTCCGAAAACCCTTCTCCCCTTGTCGAGCCTGTTCCCTTCGCCCGAAGCTCCCAGCCGCACACGCCATCGCCAGCACCCGTCATCGCCAAGCCCTTCGCTGAGCAGCCTTGCCACCGAGACATCCCTCACCTAGCCGCACGTCGCAGCACCCTTACAGCCGCACGCCCCAGCCGAGGCCCTTCACCGAGCAGCAGATCGCCAGATCGCACATGCCCCAGTGCGTCTTCGCCCCATTCCAGCGCGCCTCTCCGAACCCGAGCCCCGTCGCTCGCCCTCTGTCGTAGCTCGCCCAACCCGCGCATTGCTTCAGCACGCTTCGCAGCACTCCGCTCGCTCGCACGCTCCTTCGCCCGAGCATCCGTAGCACGCCCAGCGACCGCGCCCAGCTCGCCGAGCCTTCGCCCGCGCGCCCGTCCGCACACCTACTGATCAACCTTGCAGCCGCAGCCGAGCAGCCGTCCGAGATCTGGTGTTCTCCTCAGGTTTGGGGTAATTTTCCTTTTCCCGAGCCTCGTGCGTGATTGGTTACCTATTTCCTTTTAGCCGATAATTACTGATTAATTACTTATATTTTATTTGTTAGGTTGTTGTCTGCAGCTCTAGGAGCACGTTATTTCCTGTTGTTTTTATCTGCTTGTTATT
>JBBMKA010006385.1:0-10329 GCA_037833695.1 Sechiopsis laciniata | reverse complement strand
ACATGCCTTGTATGTTTTTATTTTTAACTGTTTTACTTCCATGCATGCTGAGTAAGGACTAGGTTTAGGACCCTTTTCGGGTCAGGTCTTTACATGGTCGATTGGCCAGAAGCTAAAACGCACTGGCAGACGACCATGTTACGCAACTGGTGGTGTTTATGGGAACCAATGATAAGGAGTCTGCACATATTCACCGCCACACCAATTCCTAAGTTTTATTTGTGTAATTTAGGAGTAGTGTGTAGAATAGTAGTAAACACTTTATGATGGCATTTGTAAATTGACATTATCGATTGTTACTAATTTCTATGTTAATTTAGTTTAGTAGCATTGGTAAGATTCGTATGTAGTATGCATGTTAGGATTGCGGGTAGAGATGGTTTTACACTACTTCATTTTAATCTAGAAGTATGAGTCGATTAGCTACCCACGTATGCTAACCATCCATGAACTCGGAAGAAGGATCTGTTGGATGATCCAGTATGCTACAATAGGTTTGGTGTGAGGAATTGCAGCAGAACTTGGGTTTGCCATAAATCAATGGGTGCGGACGCACTTGTTAGAGTAGGAAAGTGATAGATCTCAAATAGAGTTAATTTAGGCTACTCTATTTTGTATTTTTCTAAAGATCAGGGGAAATATTTGAGTTATAATGAGTAAATTGCAAATAAAAACTGCTAGAAGTCAGACGCATCCATTCTTTTAAATGAGAAGCACAACTTTGCGTTTAAAGTAAAAATATTCAATAAACTGTGCTAAATGTTATACAATGCAGGGAATGCAAAATTTTTATGTTGGAAGAACAAACTAGATGCGAACGGCGAAAATAAAAAACAACATGACTGATGACTCTGAAATAGAGTCAGATTTTAGCCTTACTTTGGATCATTGTTCGCGTTTATTAATTGAGAATTATTGTGAGTAAGGTGAAAATAGGAAGAAAAAGGTGTAATTCGCTGATGCTTATGCATTAGAGTAATAAAATGCAAGATATGGATTATTGTGCTTAAAATAACCAAAATAGCACTTTTAACACGAATTTCGCAAGGCTTATGCTAATTACTGTTTTCGTAGGATTAGCACTAGCGGAGCAATGCGATGCTGAGGATTAAGACGCGTGATTACGAGCAACTAAAGCTCGGGTGACAGAGGCCAAAAGTACTTCAAGTAAATAAGGTATGAATCGTTTGATAGCGTGAAGTTGACTAACCAGACAAATTACGAGATAGATTGCTGAAATCAAGGGATTCCTACTGATAGCGCTAAATAATAGACTATTTAAGTCTCTAAAACTGTGTTTTTTACGAAAAAAGGGGCAAGTAAGTGAACAGCGTGAGAAGGAATTAGCGCAAACAGTTGCTTTATCTGGACATGTATGCTAACAGCATTGCATGATGAAATCTTTGCTAAATACGATCTTTAAGAGGTAAAACGTGCGTATAAGCATAGAAACTAGCAATTAAGCATAAATCTACTGACGTGTCTTATGTTTATAGGATGTCGTTGTAAGGAAGGAACGAATAAGTCATCAGAACAGAAAAGGAAGGAGATAATTGGCAATCAAATCATGGAATCAAGGGAACCAAGACGAAAACAATCGGAAGGAGAATATTCTAGAAGAACGACATTAAAGATTGGATGTGGTCGACAAGAAACCTCGGACGATTATAAATAGAAGACGAATTGAAGAAGAAGGTGTGCCAATTCAGAGGGGAAGCTATCGATTGATGAGCATTTGAGACGCCAGAGTCTCAATGGAGATCCCGGCTGCCTATGTTCATCTGTAGACCTTGAAGAATTGAGTACCAAGCGGTGTTATAGATGAAGACGCCATTGGCAACGATGGTGATGGACTCTATTTCTCTATAGATAGATACTGTCGTTGTCATTTCATTTGCATATCATACTCTTTTTTAAGTATTTTAGTAAGTGTTTGCTTTCTTAAACATTAATCTACAAGTGCTTTGTTCCAGAATTGATCTCCTGTAACTTTTTATGCGTGATTATAGTTTAATTAAGTATGGAAGCTAAGTAATATGGCTATTAATTTTAAGATCAAGTAAATGGGGAAAACGAGTAAGAACGGCGGTTGTTTTAACTATCTCAAGTCATTTGACCTTCCACTCGGGAGTGCTTAGCATTGATCTTGGAAAATAAGATGCTAAGGGCTTAACCTCACCGTAATCACTAGGTAATGCATAGACTTAAGTACTTTTTAGAAGAGAGTTAGGAATAACTATCTCACTAGCTGTATACGAAAGACTTGTGTTTAAAAGCAAATCTCCGGGCCTTGTATCGGCAGGTTGCAGTCAAGTATTCCAGAAGGGCATTTGAAGTTTAGTCTTGTATGTATTCATTTTCTCATGACAACTTAACTTACTTTGAATTAATCTTTACTACGATCCTTCCTGTAGTTGCCATTCATATAAACTTTAGAAGCATATTTAATTGGAATTTAGAAATAGCATAATTGTGGGTGATTGAATTTATAATGTTGTAATTAAATTAAGTATGCGTCGGCTCGCTATCCAAGTATGCTAGCCTCTAGCTTACTCGGAAGAGGAACCTGGCAGAAGACCCAGCAGGTTAAGTTAGTATTGTGAGAAGACTCTTCGTACCACTCAATTAGAGTTAAGGTTTAACCCCGCTAGCGCGTGCAAAACCCTGAGCCTATTCATGTAGAACTGCAGCGGAAGTTGAGTTCTACATCCATGATTGCGAAAGCATTCATGCGGTTGGGTAGCATGAATTCTTATTCACCATGCAACACATACACGTTCTCTCGAGATTTCTAATTAACTTAAACAACTTAGTTTAGCATTAGCATTAATGTCATCATTAACATCAGTTTAGAGTCAGTATTAGTGTTAGCATTAGCATTTTATTCAATTGATACTTCACCAACATCAACTATTTTAAATCCATTCGTGTTATTTACATTTCTGACCCTTAATCTATATCATTGCGCTTCAAATTCTCTATGGGATCGATAAATATATATACTTATTACTTGCTGCAATTCTCGACCGCGTATACTTACGCAAAAGCCATTCTGAGTTACACTTAACTTAAGTTGACTTTGAATTAATTACGGAATATTATATTAGCACCATAATCGCAACCCATCACCTGCCTTAGACAAATGAAGACATATTTGGCAAGAGTGAAAAGGGAAAGTATCGCAATGATTGATTTGTGCCATTATGAAAGATTCGGATATTTGACCAAGCTTTATAAATAGACTATTTTTGTAATAAGAGAGGGCTTCTGTTCTTTTTAGAGGAGAAGAATTCAGACTTTCGACTGAGACAGCAAAACAAGAGTTGAAGTTTATTTGTTTCTTTTATTTTTCGGTTAGACTCATTTTACTTTAGTAATACAATTCTAGTATGTTTTCCATATCAAGTTTTGTGTTCTCTGTTTGTATCATGAACTAATTTCATTAGGGCAAAGCTAGGAGAAAGTGAATTTTAGCAGCATGTCATAGGAAGAAACTGGAAGGGTTCATTTAGAGCACGTAAATTAGGTACATCATTTCAATAGTGAGTGTCGACCGGCCATCCACACAAACTAATAGGTTGTAAATCGAAAGAGGAAATAACCTAAGTCTATTTTGCATGTTTAATAGGTAGTGTTACGTCTGTTATGCTTTGAATTGGAGTTTAGGAATAAACGCTTAACTATTACATACTTAGCGTTGGTTCATAATTACATCAAGTCGCGGTAGAAGTCGGGTTTGATGCTAACGAAAGTGAAAGTGGAAGTTTGTGAGGCGTAGTATGATAGAGTCCCTTACCGCATGTTTCTTGCTATTACATTGCTGTTCATTTCCATGAATACCTTAGTCTAGCCTTATTTCTCATAACTCTTTTACGTTGCTATTTATTTACCTTTATGCTTTCAACATAAACCAACTCAAATCATATTCGTGCAATTTACAATTCAATTTAGAGCATCACCTCGGATAATTTCCAGTCTCTGAGGAAATTAATTTACTTATTACTTGTTGCAGGTTGCGTATACTTGCGTGAAGTGCGAACTAATTACACACGAGGCATTCAGCTGTCCGCTATGATCAAAGAGACAGAGTCATGCGAACTGAACAAGGGGAGTTCAATCATATAGCATATCCAAGTATGGTTAGACCTAACAATGAAGGTAGATGCCCTATATTGACTGATAATATGTACAACATGCTTAGAGTCAACGAACCTTTTAGAGGACTTCCTTCGAAAGATCTGCATCAACACTTGCGTACCATTTGGTTGTTAGTGATGCTAACCAGGAAATCGGTATTTCTTTGGAACATACTCGACTGTTTCTGTTTCCATATTCCTTACGGGATAAGGCCAGACACTGGGTAAATATTAGTAAGTAATTACACTTGGATGCAAATGGTTGAAAGCTTTTTAGCAAAATACTATCTTTGTGTAAGAAGCATGAATTCTAGACATGAAATCACTAGCTTTTGATAGAAGATGATGAAACTATAGGAGGAGCATGGGAACCGTACAAGGAGCTTATGGCAAAAATGTCCAGACCATGGTCTGCCTTATACGCTTCAAATTGAACATTTTTTTAATGGGTTATCTGAATCGAACAAGGCTATCATTAATGCAACAGCAGGAGGATGTCTGATGGATAAAACATACAATCAGGCCTACAAAATCATCAAAACGTCTGCTAAAAATCATGTGCCTAAGATAGGTCAAGGACGAAACCAAGATAAAACACTTGGTAAATTTGAACTAAGTGAAATGTCTACCATAAAAGCACAATTGGCTACACTGACGAACACTCTGAAAAATGTTCAAATGACTGCACCCTAGAGTGCATCGTTAATTGAGCAATCAACTCCCAAATTCTGCGCACTCTGTGGAGGAAATCATTTGTACGAACTCTGTAGTGAAAACACAGCGTCTGTTAATTACATTGGAAATTCGAATTCGCGATAGCAATACAACCCTTATTCAAATACGTATAATGTCGGATGGAAATGTAAAAACTCGATTTTAAAATAGTCCTAAAAATGGTTCTCACTCAACATGCATGGTTCAAATACGATAACATTCACATTAAAATGGAAAACCTGCTTTGTTTAATCCAAAGAAAACAGTTCTCAATCCAATCCATAAAAGTAAAACAGATAAGCCTCTGGCCAGAGTTCATTAAACAATTTAAAACACACGAAATCTCAAGGACCTATCCACTAACACAAGGTACGTGGAGTCAATACAGCCAAACATCACAAGAACCTATCCACTAACACATGCTCGTAAAATAGTAAGGCAAGCCTACAATCAATGAAAAATATGCAGGGTCCACACAACCCACGACAAGGAACCATGACCTTAAAATAGAATAGAACAAATAATATATGCTCTTTGAGCTGCAGAAACCCACCACGTATGAATATCCAACCTAGGCCAACAGTAATAATAATCAATAAATAAACCAACAACTAATATCTTGGCTATCCAACACAACAGGGCTCGAGAATATAAGTTACCCAAACCAAACAAGAGGCTCGACAGCACCAGGTCTTGGCTCCAACAAGGACAAGGCAAGGCTGCGCTCACACGGGGCTGGCTCGATAGGAATGTGCGGGCAGCAGCGAAGGCAGGCGAAGGCACAGGCGAAGGCGAGGCTACGTGCATCTGGGCGTGGGTGAGGCGATAGCGATAAGGCACGGGTTGGGCAATCGTGGGGTTGCGATCACGCACGCGAGGGCTCGGCTGTACATAGAATTGCGGGCGTACGATCAGGTAGAGCAACAAGGGCTACGTGCATGACTCGACGATGAGTGCATGCTGCGATCGCGTGGTTGATCAGTTGGGAAGTGATGGTGAGGCAGCGAGTAGGGGTGGAGATGCGTGCGGATGGTGGGTGCGACACAGAGCGTGGGCGTGGCTGTTGTGGAACGGCTGCTCGGGGTGATCCGGATGGCTCAGCGAGCGTGAACTGGACTCGATGGCTGGGATGGTGATTGAAGACGGAGGAGAAGAAGTCGATTTAGAGGGAAGAGGGGAGGAATGATCTGTCTTTTTCCTTTTTGATTGACAAAACTCCAAAAACCTTTCTTTTTCCTTTTTCCCTTTTTAAAATAACCAAAACAAGCTCCCTTTCTTTAAAAAGGCAAAACTAACCCTGATGCCCTACAAAATCACAAAAACAGCCCTAGTCTCAGCAAAAAGCGAGAACGACCTTGGAAGTTCATAAAATACCAACCCGACCCTAGAGGTAAAATTTCCAAAATGCCCCTGAAGGCTAAAACTACCCTAACAGCCCAACGAAACAACAGAAACAACTGGGAAACATACCTAGGGAACCGGGATAAAAAACTGGGTCGTTACAATACTCCTTCCTTTTATGACTTTCATCCCCGAAAGTCTCTAAGATTGAAACAACTCTGGGAAATGAGTCCTCATCTCATCCTCTAACTCCCAAGTTGCTTCCTCCACTTTCTGACATCTCCACTGTACCTTAACCAAACTGATCTCCAGATTACGCATGGTCTTGCGCTCCCAGGCTAAAATCTATATAGGCTTCTCCTCGAAGCTCAAGTTGTTATTCAGCTCTAACGGCTTAAAGTCAACTATATGAGAAGGGTCTGCCACATACTGACGTAACGTCGAAACGTGGAAAACACTGTGCACCGCTGCCAAGGATGGGGGCAATGCCAAATGGTAAGCAACTGGATCAATCCCCTCAAGGATCTCGAAGGGGTCAACAAACCTTGGACTCAACTTCCCATGCTTACCAAACCTCAGAACACCACGTATTGGTGCCACCTTCAGAAACACATGCTGACCCATCTCAAACTCTAAGTTTCTACGCTGAACATCAGCATAGCTTTTTTGTCTACTCTATGCTGTCAACATACGAGACCTAATCTTCTAGACTGTGTCATTAGTCATTTGTCACAACTTGGGACCCAAAACCTGTCTGTCTCTAACCTCTTCCTAAAACACTGGAGACCTACAACGTTTACCATACAAAGCCTCGAACGGAGCCATTTGAATGGTCGACTGATAATTGTTGTTGTAAGCAAACTCCATCAAGTACAAATACTGATCCAATAGCTCAGAAAATCTAACACACAGGCTCGCAACATGTCCTCCAAAATTTGGTTCACCCTCTCAGTCTGAGCACATGTTTGAGGATGGAACGAGGTGCTGAAACTGCACTCGGTGCCCAAGTCTTTCTAGAGTGCTCTCTAGAAACGAGAAGTAAAACAAGAATGTCAATCAGACACAATCTTTGTTGGCACCCCATGGTACCGAACGATCTGCTCTAAAAATAGTTGTGCCCACTGCTCCACTATATAGGTGATCCTACCGAGGATGAAGTGCGCACTCCTTATCAACTGGTCAATACAACCCAGATCTGAGTAAACCCTCTCGGTGTCCTCGGTAACCCAAAAATGTAGTCCATGGAGATCTCCTCCCACTTCCACTAAGCACACTCAGTGGTTGCAACAAACCTACTGGCTTCTATTTGGGAACCTTCACTTGCTAAAAAGTGAGACACCGGCTAACAAACTCTGCAATTTCTCTCTTCATGTTGTTCCACCAGAAGGTTTGCTTAAGATCTTGATACATCTTGGTACCTCCTAAGTGCCAAGTAAACGGGAACTATGAGCCTTGATAAGCAACTCAGCTCGCAGTCTAGCGTCTGCTGGCACACAAAGGCGTCCTCTGAATCTCAAACCACCATCTGGTGCTAAAACAAATACAAAATCTCCATCTACTTGAACCTTGGCCATCATGATCCTCTGCCTAATCGAAGGCTACACGGTCAACTGGGCTACCTTAGCGGTAACCTCTCCCAACAACACTACTATACCAGTTCGCTCAAAGTCTTTCTAAAATGGAAGCTGGGAACTCAACAAAGCTGCAGAATGCAACGTCTTCCTACTCAAGGCATTAGCCACAACATTGGCCTTACCTGGAAGGTACATGTAACGGCCCAGTTTTCCATTGGGTTCTCCAGGTATGTTCTGTTGTATTTTTAGTTGTTCGGTTGGCCCGTTAGGGCAGTTTGAGCCTCTAGGGGTATTTTGGTAATTTTGTCTTCAGGGGTAGTCTCGTAATTAATCAGGGTTTCAAGATGGTTCTGTTAATTGTTGAGTTTGTGTTTTGATTTCGGTTTCAGGTCCCCAGGGCTAGCGTTGCTATTTGAGAAATTTGGAGCCTTTGTTTGATTAAATAAGAAAAAAAAGAAAGAAAAAGGTGGCTTTGTCAGGACTCGAAGCCAGAGCCGCCTGAGGACACGTGTCGCAACCCTGTTAAACCCTTCCGTTTTGGCTGAGACATATAAATACCCAGCCAATTCTCTAATTTCACCTTTTTCTCATTTTCTCTCTTTTCTCTCAAATCACCAAATTCACTTTTCCTTCTCCCATTCGCTGAAACTTGTCACCTTCGCGAGAGCATCAGCAACTGCGTTTGCCAGCTTAGGCGATCTCTTCCTTTCTCCTTCACCGATCAGTTCACCAAGCAGCTCGTCTGCCTCATGCCCTCGCTTTGCCACAGCAGCACAGATCCAGTCGCGTCGCAGCTTCGCCTAGCTTAGATCCCCTTCGTACGAGATCGCCAGCCAGCCTGTTCGCTTTAGGTACATTTTTCCGAGCTCTTCTTGCTCCCTGTTTGGTTTTTTTGTTGCTTGATTCAAGATCTATCGCTCCGGTCGAATTGTAGTTGAGTCCGCAAAAGCACAGTGTCGAGTCCTTCTCCGTCGCTTTACCAAGTTAAGCGTCTATGCAGCGTTCATCTTCAGAGTTTTCCCGAGTGAGCTTTCACTACAACGAGCCGTTCGTCCATGCTACCTCACGATTTCTCATTTGTTTCACCGAGCCCAGCTCTTCGCTCAGTCGTCTGTAGCTTCGCCTTCGCCAGTGTCGAGGTTCAGTTGCCAAGCTGCCTTACGTTTGGTTTAGGGTAAATTCTTCCCTGAGCCTTGCGTGTTTGGTTGCCTGGTTCCGTTTAGCTACCAGTAGTTAATTATTTATTTGTAATTTATCTGTTAGGTTGTTGGATCTGCAGCTTAAGAAGCATTTTATCTGTTGTTTATTCCTGCTTGTTTCTAGGTAAGGATTTCTTACCTGGGTTGTATGGACCCTGCGAAATATTCATTGATTGCTTTCTTGTTTACTTGTTTTACTGTTGCGAGCATGTTTAGTGAATATGAACTTTTATGCTAATCTATTCTGCTAGCATGTTTGACTTCTGTTTCCACATGTTAGTGCCATGCTAGGTTTGTTCTTCCAGCATGCTTGATTCCTGTTTTAATCTTGTAGTATCATGCTAGGGTTATTTGTTGTTGAGCACGTTTGAATGATAAGAAACAGGCTTGGGATTCTTAGATAATTGAAACGGCCCAGTTTTCCATTCCGGTTTTCCAGGTATGTTCGGTTGCTTTTTCTGTGGTTCGGTTGGGCCGTTAGGACAGCTTAGATCCTTGAGGGCATTTTGGTAATTTCGCCTCCAGGGGTAGTCTCGTAATTTGCCAGAGTTCCAGTTTGGTTCAGTTAAATTGATTGAGTTGAGTTTCCTCCGTTTCAGGTTCCAGGTGCTAGTTTGGCCTTTTGGAGAGGTTTTGGAGCTTTGGGTTATTTAATTGAAAATTAGGATTTAAAGTTGCACTTGCCAGGACTCCAACCCACGACCGAGGGAGGACACGTGTCGCGACCTCCTTTACCCCTTGTTTTTGACCGAACCCTAAGCTAAAATAGTCACAAATCCCTTCTTCTTCCTCACTCGCACTCTTTCCCTACTTTCTGAAAAGCCATTCCCCTCCCAGCCGCAGCACACCATCGCCAAGCCCTTCGCCCAGTCCGAGTGTCGCCAGCCACATCTCCTTCACCCTGCCAAGACCTTTCGCATGCCAGCAACACGACGCCAGCAGCCCTTCAAGGATCGCACGAACAGCCAGCGTCCGCCCCAGCGCGATCGCAAGGACGTCCAGCTCGAGCACGCCCAGGCCGCAGCTCGCCCTCCGCGTGTCTTCGCCCTCAGCCGACCGCGTGCCCTCATCGCGATCGCGAGAGACAGCAGCCAGATCCCGCGCATCGCTCCAGCGCGCTTCGCAGCTTCTAGTTCGCCCGCGCATCCGCCGTACTCTCCAGTCTGCCCGCGCGACATGCTGTTCGCCTAGCGAGCCTCCAGCAGCTGCCATGCCACACCCGCAGCAGTTCCAGCGCCCACGCCAGCTCGCCTGCACACTCCTTCGGCCACGCCCGTTCGCACGCCAGCCGAGTTCACTCCTTGCTTCAAGCCGAGCAGCCACCGAGACACCCTACCTAAGGGCCTTACCGAGCCTTGTGTGGCT
>JBBMKA010006383.1:0-10332 GCA_037833695.1 Sechiopsis laciniata | reverse complement strand
TGAGAAATCACAGTTTGCTTAGTTTCCGCCATAAATTATCAACGAAACAAAATAAATCAGCAAACAACTAGTATTCTTAGTAAAAATCAGATCTGAACGAAGCAAAAATTTAGAACGAAAGTACCCGAAAATACCTCAACGGTCAAGGCCGAAAATAGAAATCCTATTCCACAGACTTGTAGAGAACGTTGTCCCGAGAAAAACCCAACAAAAAATTTCAGAATCGGAGTCAAACAAACAGCAAATAGAAATCACCAGCGAACAAAACTGAAAACGTCAAATCTGGGATGTTGGATCGGAAAAAAAAATTTGATAGAAACATAAAGGAGGTCAACGCAGGCAAAACCCACCCAAGAACGCACCAAACAAGCAAGCCGCGCACCCTCACGCACGATGCGTGTGTTCGACGATAAAAATCTGTTTTTGATGCTTCAGCTCGGATCGCTCGTCGTTTCACAACGAAACTTGTACAAATGTGTAGATCGGCCCTCTCTGAACATTTGGTGTAAATTTCGTTCGAAAACGGACTCCGAAAAATTTTGACGACTAACGGTCAATCTGGCAGATGACAGACGATTTCTGTCGACTGATAGACAGCAACTCTTGATGGCAAAACCACAACTCGAAAGACCTCGAGATTTGAACACCGAACCCTAATTTCAGAAAAGCCAAGACGGCTCTGATACCATGTAAAACAATATTGAGACTGAATAGTTGTTCTACTTATTATTCATGGAGGCAATGCCTTTATATAGAATATACAGCAGTAACCCTAGCTACCAATGGACCTAACGGGGCTAATGGGCCTAATACTAGAAATACACAATAAACAAATATATATACATAATAAATAACTCTAACAGTTTCGATTTATAATTACAAGGAGAGGGAACATATTTGGACTGAATTGTATTCTCTAAAAGCTAAGTGTAGCCCAAATTGGATGTAAATGATGGACTTGGGAAAAATCTAATCTCTCCATCAATCGTGGGATAAAGAAATCTAACAAGTTCTTATCTACCATTGATCTGTTTGTCATGAAGAATGGTCCAATTATCGTTATATTCCATTATGACCCAAATTGACAGGTTTCTACTCAGGGAATGATTACAAAATTTGCTTCTGTAAAAGCTAGGAGATTGGAACGAGTTACATGGGACCATTACCCCATTTGTGTAGTCCTTGGCAAGGAATCATGGGGACCATCTACTCTCTAGTTTATAAATGCATGGCTGGATCACCGTCTTGTCATGTTTGGCAGTGTGGTCCTATTGTTGTAATTTGTGAGATTTTGTTGTTTTTATTCTGTTTAGTTTCTCTTAAAAACTTGTCTCTTGGATATTGTACAAAAAAGAATGCATGGCTGGATCACACATCCTTTCCAACTTTGCTCAATTTTGGTGGAAAAGTAAAGCCCTTGACGGATGGCCTGGGCATGGGTTTATTAAAAAACTAAAAATGATTCAAAGGTGAGGTTAAGAATTGGGACCATATCACAGAATATGATATATTTGGTCTAGTGACTGTCAAATAATTCAGTTTTCCAACCATCTTCCTGTATCTTTCAGGATCATCAAAAGCTTCTTCTTCCTTGACAAGTTGTTGGTTTGGTACCATTGGAGTCCTACATGGTTTCACACCCAACTTTCCTGTTTCAGTTAATAAGTCAAGAACATACTTCTGTTGAGACAAAAAGATCCCCTTCTTACTTCTCATGACTTCAATACCTAAGAAAAGATCTTTGGTACTAAACTGGCTATGAAGGAAAGTCTTTAGTGAAGCTATCCTAGAATCATCACTACCAGTGATTACAATATCATCAACATACACCACCAATAATACAATCCCGCCATTGGACCGGCGATAGAACACAGAATGATCTGAATAACACTTTTGCAATCCAAACTTGTCAAGAGCTTGGCTAAATTTTCCAAACCATGCTCGTGGGCTTTGTTTCAACCCATACAACGATTTACGAAGACGACAAACTTTAGCAATCTCCCCCTGAGCAACAAACCCAGGCGGTTGCTCCATATACACCTCCTCTAGGAGATCACCATGCAAAAATGCATTCTTAACATCAAGCTGAAACAACGGCCAATCATTCGTTGCCGCGAGAGAAACAAACAGTCGAATGGACGACATCTTTGCAACTGTAGAGAAAGTCTCACTATAATCAATTCCATATGTCTGAGCATACCCCTTAGCAATCAAGCGTGCTTTAAGCTTCGGAACCGTCAGAATTCTTCTTGACGGCAAACGCCCACTTACAACCAATCGTCTGCTTCCCTGCTGGACGAGCAGCTAGTTCTCAAGTGCCATTCGCATCCAACGCAGCCACCTCTTCTACCATTGCCTGGTGCCACCCGGAGTGGGATAAAGCTTCACTAGTATTCTTAGGAATCGACACAGAATCAAGTGAAGTGAGAAATGAAAAAAATGGTGAGGACAATTGATTATATGACACAAATGAGGAAATAGGATACGTATAAGAACGTTTACCTACAAAGGGCAATGGGCAAGTCAAGATCATCACTAGCTTGTAAGTCAGATGACAAAGAAGTCAGAGGTACGGGGCATGCTTCTGACGGGCGAGGACGCCGAATGTACACCTGAGTAAGAGGTGGAGGAGACGAAACAGGGAGTGACGAAGGAGGGTCTGAATTCTCGGACGAAGACACCATCTCATAAACCAACATATCATCCTTCGCAGGTGGAGGATTGGACACAGGACTAAACGGTGTATCCTAAAAAAAAGTGACATCAGAGGAAACAACATAACGATTAGTGCCAGGACAATAACAATGATAACTCTTTTGAACTCGAGAATAGCCAAGGAAGATACAATTTAAAGACTTTGGGTCAAACTTGGTCTGTTGAGGGCGAATATCACGAACGAAACATGTACATCCAAAGGTCTTGGGAGGGATGTGAAACAATTCCTTAGATGGAAACAAAACTTGGAACGGAATTTGGTTATGGAGAATAGAAGATGGCATACGATTAATTAGAAAACATGCTGTGGTGACAGCATCGAGCAAAAAATGTTTTGGGACGTTCATATGGAAGGACAAGACCCTCGCAGTTTCAAGTAAATGCCTATTCTTATGTTCAGCCACTCCATTTTGAGACTGAGTGTCCGCACAAGGCGATTGATGGATAATACCCTTTTCACTGAGGTAAGAATTGAGGATACGCGAAACATATTCGCCCCCATTATCAGTATGCAATACTTTGATAGAAACATTAAATTGAGTACGAACTTAAGCATTAAAGGCACAAAAATGCAAAAACAACTCAGAATGATTTTTCATTAAATATACCCAAGTAAGACAGGAAAAGTCATCAACAAAAGTAACAAAATAATGAACCTGTTTTAGACACAACAGAACTCGACCCCAAACATCTTAATGAACTAACTCAAACGGAGCATTAGCTCGTTTATTGACTCGATGACTAGAACTCAAATGATGAAACTTTGTAAACTCACAAGACTCATAATTTAATGAAGACATCTTATGAAAAGCAGGAAATAACTTTTTTAAGACAGACAATGACGGGTGACCCAACCCATAATGAACCTCGAACGCTGATACAGTGCTTGCACAGGATACAGCTTGGACTGGTTGTTGATCCAAGATGTAAAGACCTCCAGCTTCATGTCCCCTACCAATAGTCTTCTTTGTCAAATGATCCTGAAATAAGCATTAACCAGGAAAAAACGAAACAAAACAATATAAGTCACGACACAACTGACTCACAGAAATCAAATTATATGATAATTTAGGTAGGCACAAGACAACGGAAAAAGATAGGGTAGGTGTAAGTGTAACTGATCCTGAGCCCTGGACGGGAGACAAGGATCCATCTGCTAATGTAACAGTAGGAAAACAGATCGATGACAACGAAGTAGAAAACAAATGGACATTACCTATCATATGCGCAGTGGCTTCAGAGTCTATGACCCACTTCGTAGATGACGAAAGAAGGCAATGATTGTTACCTGACTCAGCTAAGGTGGCAGCAGAAAAAGGGTCGGAAGATGAGGACTGCAATGGAGCATTGGAAATCCGGATGTTAGCAAACTCATCAGGTATAGGTTTATCACTAGAAGCAAGGTGGGTTGTTTGAAGTTGTTGATTCTGATACTGCAACTTCCTGCAGTCTCTCTTAAGATGCCCTGGTTTTTGGCAATAGTAACAAACCACGTCGCCCCGAACTTCTGGACGCCTTTCACCACCATAGTCTTGACGTCGATTTTAATTAGGCTTCACAGAGGTATTCTGAGGCCTCCCACCTCGTCTGTCTCTTCTTCCAATCAGGGCACTATTCGACGCACCTCGATAGACCTCTCTTCATTACGTAGGAGTCTCCGATACACATCATCCAAGTTAGGAATCTCAGTTCCAGACAGGACCTGAGCTTTAGCAGCATCAAATTCTGGTCCTAGGCCCTTCAGAAAGCTAATAACTCCCATCTTCTCTCTCTGGGCTTGTTGTATCGCAATATCCGTAGTAAAGGGCATTAGAAAGTTCAACTCAGCGCCATTCTTCTTTTGCCTAGTGTAATAACTCAAAAGAGATTCCCCATTCCGATCAGCATGAAAGTAAGAGGAGCAGACATCATAAGTCTTTGTGACTTGCTCCTTCCCGAAATACAAGAGTTCCATAAACGTCATAAGCTCTTTTACGGTAGAACAATGACTTATCAAGTCCACAATTTCATCATTCATGGAGTTTGTAGTCTGATTGTAGAGACGTGCATCATCACGATCCCAACGCTTTTTTTCTGCCTCATCCGTAGGTGGTTTTCCATCCACGTGAGCCTTCAGCTCATTGTATAGGAGATGATTTTTAATCGTTCTATTCCAATCGAGAAAGTTTGAACCATTCAACTTGCGGTTCGTAATTTCCATCGAGTGAGAAATCACACTTGTATGCTTATTGTCGCCCATATTACCTTGATCAAATCAAACTGGACAACAAATATTCTGGATATTGCAAAAAAAAAAACAAAACAGTACCGTTCAATAGAAAACCCGAAACCCACAGTAGCTATAAATGGCAAATCTGAGACCCTACGAAGCCCGAAATAAAAAACAAACTGGACAGACTTTAAGTATACCTCAGCGCGAACAAAACCCACGGAAAAAATTCCCGACCGAAGCAGCGACGAAGATTTTCGGCTGGCGGAGGCTTGCGTCAGCTTGTGCGGCTTTGTCGTTGATCGGACGGAGACGCGACTTGGACGGCTGCGTAGATTGGCTCGTGGACTTCCAGAAACTGTCGGCGGTTTCAACTCTGGCGGCAGCTCCCTGTTACAGTCCCGAAACAAACCCTTGAAACAAAACCCTCAAAAGCTAACTCATACAACCCAAACCCTAACTTTGGCTCTTTTAGGGTTTTCGCTCTGATACCATGTAATCCAGAGATTTGACTTAATCAGTTGTTTTATATTATTAGAAGAGGCAATGCTTATTTATAGAGTACAAGATAATCCTAACGGGCCTACTGGGCCTAAACTTAAAAAAACAGTAAACTATCTAGGAAAACAGTAATAATTACCGATTACATTTGTACATATAATCCTAACACTTCTTGCATAACAGTTTATTTTTATGATGGATGAATTTATATATTTATTTTTCTCTCATTGGTTGAAGATAACCAAATGCAGTTCAAGTCGCCATAAGAGATATTTTCATAAAAGTTTTCCTTACTGTTGTTCATTACTCTCAAATTTTTTATTCGTATTATTTTCACAAATTACAGATGATATGGCAACCTTACACTTCTAAGTATCTTGCATCACTGCCAGATTCCTTTCTCAAAGAGCAGTATGTGTGGCGGACGATTGCACCGCTAATTTGTTTTGATATTGTTGAATGGCATCGTCCTGATCGAGTTCTCCGCCAATTTGGTCTTCGCCAAGAAATTCCAATGCATTGTGATACAGAAACAAAGCTCCATAAGATTAACAGGCGAGGAAGACACCATTATGATTGGAAGGTGTACCATGGACAGTATATTAAATCATGGGAGGCTAGAGAGAAGAGTGTTGCAACAGGCGAGCCAGAAAATCAGCCAATGCTCTACCATGATCCTTACATGGTGTGGTATAGAAGTGTTACTCGGCGTTTGATCACCCCTCTCACTCAAAGGTCACACATGCGATTTCAGCCTTCGAGTGGAACGTCACATTTACTTGTATGAATGGTTTCGAACATATCGAGCTTCTTGATTCTTTCCGATCATTCTCGTCACTTTTTACTTTTTTTTAATAAATCCCATACACACTTTCCTTTGCAGGTACAAAGCTTGGCAACTATTTATAATCAGTGCGCATGTGCACTTGATTCTTTCTCTAATGATGGAGCTATGAAATCACTAGAGTGCATTCAGACAACCTGCATCCGAGTTTTACAGATGATTGGAGAAACCCGACATCTCAAAGGAAATCAGTCAGCTAAACCAATCACGACTTTATGTACTGCTAAGGATTCTAACAATACAGAAAACCAACAGCGCAAAGATGGTGTTTCTCCACCTGTATATACGCAGGCGGTTTTTACCAAAGCCCCTCCGGTCAAGGGACGAGGAAGGGGAGGAGGCAGTGGTGGCAGAGGCAACATCAAACGTCAAGGTAGAGTTCCTTGTACGGTCCAAAGCGTTGCGGTAGAGACCTCTCCACAATCATTACTACATTCAGATAGACAATTGCTCCTAAAGGACGCCGAGGTTGGCACAGTGGTGGAACCAGAGGACGTGCTTGCAACTGAAACTTTACCAAAAGGTGTTGGATCCAAATCTGGTATGTCTAATCTTAGTCATGAGCATTCTGACCATCCAATCGTTCCTAACAAGAAACTGAAGCACATGTAACACAAATAGTTATTAGTAACTTGTTGCCATATATATATATATATTGAGAAGCTGTCTCTAAATCTTCTTACTGACCTGACTGCTTGTGGAGTTGAAGCATTTTTAGGGACACCTTCCTTGATGGCTTTTTGCATCATATGTAGATAATTTTTAATTTGTCACTCTTTCGAGAAAATTATCAAGATCCTACTCCTATATTTCGTAGGGAATTCAGTGCATTAAAACCGCCGATCTACTAATTTTCTCTCGCTTCTCTTGTGAAATGATTCCTTCACACGTAGAGTTCACGACAGTCGAGCCATCCATGGAGATTTAGCCTCATGAAAACTTCTACCCCGAGAAAGCTGTGAAATGTATTTCAAGCTGATCTCTGCCTTCGCTACAACCTTAGACGTACGAGTGTACATGGTGTAGGTTGGGCTGACTTAGAGATTTTTTTGATCAATTCAAATTTTTAGTTTTGTTTACCAATTTACTCAACTCTATGTCTTAGACCAATCTAGTCCAATCCTACCCAATCCACAGTTCACAAATGTGAATTAGTCTACCAAATTTATCATTCTTATAAAAACGGTACCGACCTGAAAAATGAAGTTGGGTAATTATCATACATGCGTTACTTTGACTCATATAAAATAAATGATTCCCAATTTTTAAAAAATAATTACAATCTCATTAAATCTAATTAAATAGTTTGTCAAGATTATCCTTAATATAAATTAGAGTTTGAATTAATTAAAGTGTAGAATATATTTATTGTTGTCCTAAGTCTAATGCAAAATAAAATGACTCAAGATCGTGCTCGTGATTTTTCAGCTTTCCTCAAACAACAATCACACATACTTCAGTGCCTGAAAAAATGTTTGTAATAAAGGGTGAGTATTTAAAGGTTTTGAATGAAACAATACATAATAAAATTGTAGGCGTACTGTATGATGCATTCGTACTTATCCATACTTGCGTATCAATAGAAAAGGAAATATTGAAATAATAAACTTGTACACACCTTTCCACACTTAGACTTCATGATGCTTGCAATTAAATCCCACGACTTATCCGTACTTGCGTATGAATAGAAAAGCAAATATTTAAATAATGAGCTAGTACACACCTTTCCACACTTAAACTTCATGATGCTTGCAATTAAATGCCCCAAATCCATTATTTGTTTTTTTTTTTTTTTTTTTTTTTTTTTTTTTGTAACAAAATAGGAGCATTTCAACATTGTCTAGAAGTGTCTGTTCGACTCCCAACACAATGTAGCCCTAGCGTCCGCTTGTCTCCCGTTTCCATATGAGGCTCCCTTGTCTCCGATCAACTGCCACCGTGTTCACATGCTACTTCCGTTTGCACTCACTTTGTGGACCCTTCCCCTCCGAACGAACTACTCCAGCTGTACCTGACAAAAAACGTCTCAAAAAGATGGAAAAATATATTCTATATTTGATGAATTAATTTGTACACAACTCAAACCCTTTATATAGGGAATAAGTAAATATAAATAGAACAATTAGCATAGATAAATCACTTTCTAGAAAATATTTACTATTATGGTCAATATTAATTCTTAATAGCAATCAAAATTTCGTGGATTTTTTTAAAGAAAATAATTTTATTATAATCCCAAGTTTACCCTTTAAAACCTTTATAGTAAGTTCTTGTTTAAAAAAAAAATAGTTTCCAAATCAATTTTATTCCTAATATAGTGGAATCCACTTATTGGTGGTTTTGAATTTTTTTTTTTTTTAAATAAGGTACGAGCTAGCATATGTGTGGAACGATCTCAGTTTCACTCCTCATGAACAATCTTCTTTGGTTTGTTGTGTTTTATGTTACGGGGGAGAACGATTGTATATCGTTTCTTTCAAATTCTTACCGGAAAAACTTGAACTTTTCATTATGAGTAGAATATTTGAAATTCTATAAACTTTAGAATGTAATTTTTTTCACAAGAAAAAACAGTGAGCCATCGTCGTCAACATTTTCCAAAGAATAAGCTTTGTTTTTTTTAGGATAGTCATTATACTGTATTTAATGTATATGTTGAATACACTATAAATATTACTTGAAAGATTATATATTCTAAGTATATTTATATAGTATTGGTCCAATACTTTAGGTAGACAAACATGAAGACTACATAGAACCATAATAACAATCTACAAAATAAATAATAGCAATACACAAAACAACATTAGAAATATACAATAACAACATAGTGATTCTTGAAATATCATATAACAACATATAATATCTTGAATCAACAACAAAATACACAAAACAAACACTAATAATACTCTTCACAAACATTAACAATACACAAAACAACACTTAAATTACCATTAACAACATAATATTTTCGAAATATTCAGTAACATATAATACTATGTAGGAACGAAACCAAAAAATGCATATAACATACTTAAATGCAATACTAATAATAAAACAAACAAACACTAACAATACACTTGTTACTAATGTCAATATAAATAAGAATTTCTTTGCAAGATAATACCTCAAGTATTTATTTGGTATTATTAAATTAATTTTATTTATACACAATTTAAATAACAAAACCCGTTTTAAAAATCTAAAAAGTTGGAACGAAAGAAAGGCTGGAAATTTGGAGTCAAAAGATGAAGATGGTTAGATTAGCCGTGATGGAAAATGGTAGGAGATATTTATGAGATTGATAAAATCTTAAAGGCAGTTATGGGAAGTGGTGGAAAAATTTATGGCCGTTAATGAATTTTTATTATTTAGTTTTATTAAAATTGTGTATTAATGGTGAGAGAAGGACATTTTTTTATTTGACAAATTATTAATTTTTTAATGTTTAAATTATGGGTGCTAATTTTTTAAATATTGACTATATTTGCAATATTTTTTTCGTATGATCTATTACTACAACTGACTCATATAAATAATACATTAAAGGGAATTTGCACTGTATAGCAAATTTTTGCCCATGGATTACAATTATAGCATTTTTTTTAAAAAATTTGCGTCCATAGCACATCTGCCTTGATTTTCTTAAAATTCCTATTTTTGTTCTTAAAATTTGTCGAGCTCGTCTTCGTTCTTCGTCGTCTTCGTCTTCTTCTTCACTTGGTCTTTGTCTTCGCTTCGTCGTCTTCGTCTTCTCAGTTTCGAGCTTCGACCTTCGTCGTCTTTTCCTTCTCTGTTTCGACCTTCGTCGTCTTTTCCTTCTCTATTTCCTTCTCTGTTTCTTGCATCGACGTCTTCTTCCTTCTCGGTTTCTAGCTTCGAGGTCTTCTTCCTTCTCCGAAGCGTGTCAATTTTTCGCAGTTTGCTAATAATAAGAAGAGCGGCGGCGGAGTTGTTGAAGAGAAGAAGGCGGTGGAAGTTACTAAGGCGACGACGATTGGGTCAGCCAGGGATTAGGTTACAGGTAACAAATTCCTTTTGATTTCAATCCTTTTTTCATTTA
>JBBMKA010006382.1:0-10332 GCA_037833695.1 Sechiopsis laciniata | reverse complement strand
AAAAATTAACCAAATAAAAATATAGTCCAACAAAATTCAGCCCAAGCTTAGCAACTCCTTAGCCCATTATCTCCTTGCTGGGCCCCATATTCTGCAAATTGAGAAGCCCACAGTCATTGAAGTTCACAACCCTTGAAGCCCAAATGTCAACCTTCTTTTTGCAAACCCTAGCCGCCAGTTAATATTCCTTTTTTTTTTTTTTCTTTTTTTCATGCGATTCTTCTCTTCATGCTTGGGAACGAGCTTCATCTTCTTCAATGGCCGTCGTCTTCTCCACGTCATCAATGGTCGTCATCTCCGATTTTCGCAGCATACACGAGCGACGAACTACACCTCTTTCTCTTCGGCACTCAGTCTTTTTCAACCTAAGTTGTGTACAGCGTGCCATCTTTTTCTTCGTCGTCTTCCATAGCATACGACGCCGTTTGTTCTCGGATCTCCTATAAGCACGACCACGCCTCTTCTTAGACCTCCATTTTACACGCTTCTTCGACCTCCATTTTACACCACAACGCTTCTTCTTCAACCTCTGTGTTTGGATCGAGTTCTTGCACTCCGAAAATATTGTGGTTTATTCCATCTCCTTTGCCATATTGTTTTCTTTTTCCATTTCATTCTGTTTTTTACCTTCATCACTCTTGTTTTATGGAAATCAAAATCTGATTTCACTGAAATTTTGGTTACCTCCGATTTTTTTTCTTCCATGGAAATTACTTCTTCTATAACTTCTCCCTTTGGTTCTTTGATCTGTTCTGTCTCCTCTTCAGTTTCTGCCAGCATAATCTCTTTCAATTCTGTAAAAGTTTTTCTGGTTTCTTTGAATCTCCCTTCCCATCTTAGTTTTGTAGCCTCATTCAGCCTTTCTTCGTTCTTCCTTTTCTTTCCTCTCGGCCCTTCTTTGTTCTTCTTCTTCCCTCTTTTCTTTCGCCTCCCGCCTCCATTTGTCTCCCACATATTCTGATAAAACATTGAATTGTTGCCAAGCTTCATCAGCCACACGAGCATCTGTACTCTTCAATTCTTCATTAATTCTTTTGAATTCCTCTAAGATCTTCATGTCTTCATTAATCTCCATGGCCAGAAACGAACGGCTTTGATACCAATTTATAGGATCCAAATTGTATTACGAATAAACGAAACAACTACAAGATAATCCAAGTTTGAATAGGACTTGGAACCTCCCTTTCTCTCTAGAGAATTATCTCTAAGAGCCCAAAATATAACACTCAAAATATGGATCCCTTTTCCTTCACACAATCTCTCCTATTTATAACTACAAGTCTCTACTTACTCCCCAAATAATTGCTAACATACCTCTAAATTATTCCTTAATACCCTAAGGGCCCAAACCTATTACCATAATTTGTATATCACGACAACTATAGCCCCATTTGATAACCATTTGGTTTTTTGTTTTTAAAATTTAAGCCTATTCTTACTCCCTACCATGTGTTCCATCTTTCCTTAAGAAAGAATGCGAATGCTAATCAAATTTCAAAAACAAAAACAAGCTTTTGGAAGCTACTTTATTTTTGTTTCCAAATTTTGGTTTGGTTTCTAAAAATATAGGTATGCATCTGGGTGGAAACTATGGACCATGAGGAATGAACGCATGAACGCATCTTCTCTGACAATGATCAACATGTCGAAATCAATCACTTTTATAGCTATGTCATGGGCCCATAAATCTTGCCTTTTAAAGACTATAGTTTTAATACTCTTTTACATCATTAGAATGGTTTTTTGTAATTCTCGGTAAGATATAGATATCCAAGTAAGAAAAAACATATGGCAAGGTAGTTATTGTAGGCTTAAATTTCAAAAACAAAAAACTAAAAACAAAATGGTTATCAAATGGGGCTTAAATGTTGCAATGCAACACTTATAAATCTAGTTTATCATAAATAATATTATACATCAACCTTCAATAATTACTTGGTACAATCTTACATTCTCAAATGAACCAACAACTCTCACATTAAGTAATTCAAAACAAACTTGTTAGTGGAGCAATTAGTTTCAACAGCAAAACTGCAAAACATTTTTAAGTTTCTGCAGGCCAGCATGAAGGGGTGAAAAATATTTATAATTCCAAATCAACAAATCCCAAACAGGAGACCATTAAATGGACACAAAATTTAGTTGCATTAACGGATTTTAGTAGAAAGTTTAAAGAAAATGTGCAACGGAAAGGAAAGTTACAAAAGATGGTTTTATCCCAATTTTCCAAACGGCAAAATTCGTTAGTAATTAACATTTTGGAAGAACAAATCCTTCTAAAGCCCATCCCCATAATTTAGCAGCAGTTTGAAGAAAAACAAGCTAAGAAAAAAAAGGTACCTTCTTCTGCAAGGCATCGACTACCATCTCCCGAGCTTTAAAACGTGGCATTCCTGCAAACTTTGAGCCACCATTGCTATTTATTTTACCATCGTCAGTAAAAATATTTATGAATTCAAGTTCATGATGCTTTCCAACCTCAAAAATCGTTCGGGTCATGAGCAGGTGTGATCTGAAAATATAAGAAATGAGGGAGGAAATTAAAAGGAACGCTTGTATCATGGGGCAAAAATCAAAATAACAATATGGAACTACTAAGAAACAAAAAAGGAAAACCCTACCTTACAGCCCCGGTTCCAAAATTTGGATCAACAAGAATTGCATCACAAATGATAGGAAGCTTCCTTCCATTAAAAGGATGAATAGCAAATTTTCCGTGAAGATGATTGTACCTCTTGTCCTCAGGATGAATGGCGATTGCAGTATCCCCAAGCATAGTTTCCACTCTAGTAGTGGCCACCACAATCTCACCCAGCTCCCCTTCAAGAGGATAAGCAAATGAAGTCAAAACACTAAATTCCACAGGATTCTCATATCCTGGAACCTTGAGAAGAGTCTTTTCTTTGATATCAATACAGTCCACCTAAATATGCACAGAAGCATTAATACATGCAAAATAGATTGATAAAAACACATCCCTTATAACATTTAACAAACCTCAATATCAGATATTGCAGTACGTAAGACACAATCCCAATTCACCAAACGCAAATCCCTGGAGCAAAATGAAAAACAAAAGTAAAATTATCCATATTGAACAATTAATCAATAACTATAACTACTGTCCTTTCAAGAAACTAACGTAATTGTTAACAACAATTAACTATCAAGTTTGGTAGCCAACCAGAACAATAGCTTAGCTACACAAGCGTGTGACCCTAACTAAGAGGTCATAGGTTTGAATCCTCATCTCTAATCATTGTTAAATTCAAAACAACTATCAAGCTATTGTTAAAATGAATAGACAACTTTACGTATCCGTACAATTACATAGGCTGCCCTTTGGAACATAGCAAGTTTATGAAGACCTTAACCTTAATCCTATTGAACAACCATAGAATCTTACAAAATTTGGCATCAATAACCTTTACGAGATACAAATATTTTAAGTGGTAACGAAGACTCACACTCATTGCATTAAAGGCATTTCAGTTTATATCTTACCAATCTAACTGTTAAGTACTTGGTAGCACTTTCCCAAGGGTACAATCACCTCCCAAAATTCAAAATGAACAAATATTACCCAACTTCACACATACCTATAAATAAGCCCGTTCTTGAACAGCCTGACAAAAACCTCAGTGAAAGCCTTTGATCTCTTCTCGTCCATTGTGAAGCACTATGAACAAGAATGTAATAAACTTTATGAAACAAAAGTTAATAAAGAAAATATCACAGAAAATTCTAACCTAAAATAGAACACTGAAGTCTATAATGGCACTAGCACTGCCCATAATGTAATATCAATTATCACCACCAATTGCAGTAGAAGATATTAAGCATTTACCTCACGTGTCCAATCAAGAGAGGCACCCAAACGACGCAACTATTCTGTTAGAGGTTATTTAGTAGTTAGTTTTAAGTGTTGTCCTTTATAGTCTTTTACCATTCCTAACTACCTTGAGCCTATATATATGTAGTCTCTCTAATGAATGAAGTTAAGTGATTCTTTTCTCATATTAAAATACAACATGGTATCAGAGCACTAGGTTTAGGAAATATCACCATTGCTGTCGCCAGACAGCCACCACCGCCGATAATTTTTTCCTGCGAGTTAGTCATCCCTGCCACCACCATCAGGTAGCCCAGACGCCAATCTACGTGTCTGAGAAGTTTCGTTCCATTTTGAGCGGCGCGTGAGCCTGCGACCGCCGCCGCCTCTCGCCGGCGTGTGAGGGCATTTGCGGTGGTCGTTTGCTGCCCCGTTTTATGTTTTCTCTCCTTGATGTTTCCAACATGTTTGTGTGCTTGAATTTTCAGTTTCTAGTACATTTTTTGTCTCGGGTTTCATGGTTAGAAGGTGTTCGACTATTTTTGTTTAATTCAAACTTAGTTGGTGGTGTTTATTGCTACTATTTTCTGAGGTGTTGGTGTTGTTTTTTTTAGATTTACAATTTGAGTTACGGGTCTAGTTTGCTGATTCGTTGGTTGAGTGGATGGTTTTGTAAGCCTACTTGGTCGCTTGTTTATGGGGTGTGACAATTTTGCACGCCTTAGTGTTTTGGCGTTGCGTATGGTTGTTTCATGACTGTAAGTTGCTTGTTGAGTTTGTTGTGGTACAAATTGGATTTGATTGATTAAGTGACATTTTTGAGTTCGTGTTTGCTTCCAAACCTCTCCTCGTGCTTTGTTATGTTTTGGCGATTGTTTCATTTGCTGGCATTGTCGAACTGATTAGTTGTTTTCAACTGATTCTTTGCTGCGATCGCATGATTTGCTAAGGCTGGTGATTCCATTTGATTGTCTATGGCAGGGTCGTCTTCTAGATTTGTGGCTACTGCAGCTAGTGTTGGCTCAGGTAACATAAACTGTTGTCTTCTTTCGTCTCCCACCAAATGAGTCATCGACTCTGGTGCTACTAGTCATATGACAGGTAATCCCTATTTATTTTGGAGGAGTTTATCCACTGGGTCTGCGATGGATGTTACGTTGGTCGACGGATCCAAATCCTCTGTTCTTGGGTCTAGCACTGTTGACCTCACCTCATCTTTGTCTTTGCAGTATGTACTTCATTTACCTAATTTCGCCTATAACTTGATATCTGTTAGTCAGCTCACTCGTGATCTTAACTGTTATGTCTTGTTGGTCACTGTTTATTTCAGGATCTCGATACAAAGAAGATTATTGGGAAAGGACACGAATCTGGAGGTCTTTATATTTTTTAGGGTCGGGTTCGGGATCCTGTTGCCTGCTCAGGTGTTGTTTCTCCCTTTGAAATCCATTGCTGTCTAGGTCATCCATCTCTTGCTATGTTAAAAAAGGTCTACCCTCAGTTTCACAGTCTGTCATCCTTGAATTGCTACTCGTGTCAGTATGCCAAGTTTCATCGTCTTAGCTCACGACCTCGGGTTGACAGACAAGCAGAAAAACCCTTTGAGTTAGTACATTCTGATATTTGGGCTCCATGCCCAGTCATGTCGAAAACTGGATTTCGATATTTTGTGTCTTTTGTTGATGACCATTCTCGTATGACCTGGTTGTACTTTATGAAAAATCGATCTGAGTTATTGTCTCATCTCTGTAACTTTCATGCTGAAATCCAAACACACTTTGGAGTGCCCCTAAAAGTGTTAAGGAGCGATAATGCAGATGAATATTTTTTGGAAACACTCACGTCCTATCTATCAAAACATGGAATTCTCCATCAGTCCTTTTGTGCTGACACCCCATCTCAAAATGGGGTGACAGAGCGTAAAAATCGGCATCTTCTCGAAACAACAAGGGCCTTATCTTTTCAAATGCATGTCCCGAAGCATTTTTGGGTTGATGCAATTTCCACGACGTGTTTTTTGATTAACCGGATGCTGTCTTCTATCCTTCAGGGTCAAAGTCCATCTCATATTCTCTTTCCAAGTAAGCCTAGGTTCCCTATTGAGCCAAAAATATTTGGATGGACGTGTTTTGTTCGGGATGTTCGTCCTTACCTCACAAAGTAGGATCCCAAGTCATTACGGTGTATCATCTTAGGTTACTCTCGTGTTTAGAAAGGGTATCGTTGCTATTGTCCAAGTCTGAATAGATATATTGTTTCTTGTGATGTCACATTTTTTGAGGATACGCCTTTCACTCCATCATTGTCTAGTACGAGTCGGGAGGAGGAGGATGATCTTTTTATATATACGACTGTGACTCGTACGTCCCCACCTAGTTCCCCCCCGACAAAGTCTGCTTCTCCTCCATCCGTTATTCAAGTGTATTCGAGACGACCACAACCTCCAGGTGATTGTCCAGTCCCAGATAACTCTTCGGTATCAGATTTGACACTGAGTGACGATCTCCCTATTTCCCTCCGTAAAGGTAAACGTACTTGCACGTATCCAATTTCTTCTCGTGTCTCTTATGCAAACTTATCTTCTGCTACGTTTTCTTTCATTTTATCCCTTGATTCAATCTCGATCTCTAAAGTAGTTCGTGAAGCCTTGTCTGATTCTGGTTGGTGTGCTGCAATGATGGAAGAGATTCAAGCCTTAGATGGTACTGGTACTTGGGAGTTAGTGTCCCTATCTCCAGACAAGAAAGTGGTTGGTTGTAAGTGGGTGTTCGCTGTGAGGTTAACCCAGATGGGTCAGTTGCTCGCTTAAAACCTCGCCTTGTTGCTAAGGGATATGCTCAGACTTATGGGGTTGATTATTTTGACACTTTTTCTCCGATTGCTAAACTCAGCTCCACCAGGTTATTCATTTCTGTGGCAGCTTATAAAGATTGGTCTTTGCATCAACTTGATATTAAAAATGCATTCCTGCATGGTGATCTACAAGAGGAAGTATTTATGGAGCAACCACCTGGGTTTGTTGCTCAGGGGGAGACAAGTAAAGTGTGTCGTCTTCAAAAACCCTTGTACAGGTTAAAACAAAGTCCACGAGCTTGGTTTGGAAAATTCAGTCAAGTTGTTGAACAATTTGAAATGCAGAAAAGCAAGTTAGACCATTCTATCTTCTATCGCCGATCTACGAATGGTGTTATCTTACTGACAGTATATGTTGACGATAATGTGATTACTAGGAGTGATACGTTTGGTATATTATCCCTTAAGTCGTTTCTTCATAATCAGTTTCATACAAAAGATTTAGGTGTGCTTAAATATTTCTTGGGAATTGAGGTATTGAGGAACAAAAAGGGTATTTTCCTATCAGAGAGGAAATATGTGCTTGACTTACTATCTGAAACAGGAAAATTGAGAACCAAATCGTGCAATACTCCGATGATGCCTAATATGCAATTCACAAGAAAAGGAGAACCTTTTGACGATCCTGAAAGGTATAGAAGGTTAGTTGGGAAGTTGAATTATCTTACTGTGACACGACCTGATATAGCTTATTCAGTAAGCATTGTGAGTCAGTTTATGTCCTCACCCACTGTGGATCATTGTCCTCACCCACTGTGATTCAAGAAGTTAAAAGAAAAAATGTGGTCGTACATATTCTACATGAATATCTTCAAGGAAGTAGAATTACATGAATATCTTCAAGGAAGTAGAGTCGCTTTAGCTTTCTATTATTGTCTACTGTTTTTCATTGTGTTGAGTTTATGAACTCAAAAGAAAATAAAAGATGAAGTTAGTAAGGTTTTAAAGTTAAAAAGAAGAAGAAATGAAAAGAGATAGAGAAAGGAAATGTCACCTTTCTTCATGCTAAGTAATTGGCAGCTCAAGATATCTCCATTGTCAAGTTTGAAGTTCATCATTTCATGGGAAGGAAAAATTTGGCAGCATCATTCTAGGATAAAAACCATTTGTACGAAAATAAGGAATGAATTGGAATCACAAGGCATTTTTTCAAGCTTGATTTGTGTTGTCCAACATGCGTGCATCCATAAGCATCCAAGCCAACAAGTTTGTATTTGAGGTAAGTTGGTTTTAGTTTAAATTTCAATATGGTGGCCTTTATTTTGATTAACAATCATTTTGCCCATAACGTAAAATTCTTCAACTTTACCTTCGTGACTCCATACTACGAAAGAAAATTCTATAGTGGAGGAGAACACACAGAAATCCAGTTATCTATATATAGATAAATACTATCAAGATTTGAAATGCTAAAAGTCATACCTTGAGAAAATTTCACGTACACTCTTCCCACTTGAATTTTGAACATTCATGACTAATAAAAAAGATCATCAACTCAAAATTAGAGATTCCAAAGTTTAAGAGAGAAAAAAGAACATAATGGAGGAAAATATACTAGAACAGTAAAAACAAATGATAAGTTAGAAAAAACAAATAAAAAATTTTATGACAAAGAAATTGATGTGCACGAGTGAATTCAACTCTCTGTAGAACCCGCCAGCCACTCTCTAGTTGCAGGAGGTAGATCACCATTGTCGTGCTTTTGAATGAAATGCCTCTCGCTCCTCTTCTTGAAGAGGAGTCATCCAACAACACCTATTCTCTTGTTCCTTCTCATCATTTGCGTCAAATTAAACCAAATCAACCAATCAAATTCATCCTAAACTGAGTAAAAGATCCCAACAGTCAATTAAGCCTACAATTCAATTACCCAACAGATCAAAGATAGAAGTTATACAACTTGATCAAGATTCAGTTCATCAGTTAAAGTTCAAATAGTTGTAACTGACCTAACACTCTACATGCGCGAATCTTTTTTAACTATAGCAGTTCATGGAAGCAACTAGCAACAAACAAATAAAAAGTTTTAAACAACCAGCATTTATTCTCAACCAATTCTTAAATCAGTTTGATAGTTAAACAGTGGCATAACTCCAGCAAACTCAAACTCACCCTAGTCTATAAATAAAGCATACATGTAAATATAAGGGACTAATTGTAAAATAAGAATCCATGAGTGAGAATGAGTATAGGCTTGTGAAATGTGTTTGAAAGTGTATGTTTGTTTTGTGCAAGTGAGATTTGTAACCCACCTTGAAAAGGAGAAAGAGAATGAAAGTACTTACCTCTTGGCAGTGGATGTAGGCTTCAATTTGCTAAACCACTTTAACTGTGGTGTTGTTTTCTCTCATCCCTTCTCTTTATCTTTCAACTTTGTTTGTGTATCTCAAAGTTTGGTTATGCACATGTCAAATAGAGACGACAAAATAATGTCAGTGTTAGAGTTAAATGATCAATCATAGTAGAGAAGAAATATTTAAGTGATTAAAAGAGTTCTTACCTTTCCAAGTAAGTTCTAACTTCTACTTAGCTTTTCTTTTGGATTGGTTCTTTTCTTTGTCAAGTACATGAACACAAAAGGGAAAATAGAAAGCAATGAGCAAATAATTTCAAGATCAATGGAAGTCATGCAGCAAACTCAAACTCACACTAGGCTATAAGTAAAAGCATAGATGTAATTATAGGGGACTAATTGTAAAATTAGAATTCATAAGTGAGAACGAGTGTAGGGTTGTGAAATGTGTTTTTAAGTATCTGTTTGTGTTGTGTTGTGCAAGTGAGATTTTTAACCCACCTTGGAGAAGAGACAGAGAATTATAGTGCTTACATGTAGGCAGTCGATATAGGCTTCATCCCTTCCCTTTATTTTTTGAGTGTGTTTGTGTATCTCGAATTTTGGTTATGTACATGTCAAATAGATAAGTTAAAATAATGTTAATGTCAATGTTAGAGTTCAAGATCAATCAAAGTAGAGAAGAAATATTCAAGTCATAAAAAGAGATCTTACATTCCCAAGCAAGTTCTGAAATCTACTTAGTTTTCCTTTTATATTGATTCCTTTCTTTGTCAAATACATGAACACAAAAAGAGAAAAGAGAAAGCAATAAGCAAATAGTTTCAAAATCAATGGAGGCAAGAGTGTGAAGATTAATGATTCAAGAAGTTAAAAGAAAAAATGTGGTTGTACCTATTCTACATGAATATCTTCAAGTACGTAGAATCGCTTTAGCTTTCCAAAGTTTTTCATTGATTTGAGTTTATAAACTCAGAGGAAAATAAAAGATGAAGTTAGTAAGGTTTTAAAGTTAAAAAGAAGAAGAAAGAACGGAAACGTCACCTTTCTTCATGCTAAGTAATTGGCAGTTTAAGATATCTCCATTCTTCAACTTTACCTTCATGACTCCAGACTACGAAAGCAAATTGTATAGTGGAGGAGAATGCACATAAATCCAGTTATCTATATATAGGTAAATACAATCAAGATTTGAAATGCTAAAAGTCATACCTAGAGAAAATTTGACGTAGACTCTTCCCAATCAGTGTTTTAAAAAGCGCAAGGCGCACTAAGGAGCAAAGACCCTCTGGAGCCTGAGGCGCAAGGCGCACCTTAAGGCGAGGGCTTTTTTACTTAAGGCGCACTATATTAA
>JBBMKA010006381.1:0-10333 GCA_037833695.1 Sechiopsis laciniata | reverse complement strand
AATATTAATTATAAGTTTATTAAAAAAAAATTATTAATTATTTGTTAATTTTTTAATTTAAATTTAATTAACTAAAAGAAATTGTAAAAAAAATTTCATAACTCTTCTTACAATAACCTGCACCCCAAACACTGTTTATTATAACCCACCGTTTATCATAACCCTCCGTTTATCATAACTCTTCGCCTACAATTACATAATCGGTGCCCCAAACGCACCCTTCAATTTTCTTGCTAATTTATTGCACAAAAACTAATGTCAATTCGATGGTTTTGAATAGTGATATACAACAATAACAAAACAAAAAAAAATATAGGGACTCTTCTCATCAATTATTTAATATATGTAATAGTCTATTATAAATACTCATTACAATACAATACGCATTAATATGATCTTATAATTATTTTTTAGATAAGTTTATAGGTATATCATTGTGCGATTCTAGGCCCTGCTTCGATCTCTTACGAGGGTAGGACGTTTGTGGAGCTCTTCTGTGAGCGACTTTTATGAAACTCGAAGGGAGCTATGTAGGGTATTAAGGCATAACACTTTTGAGGGTTTGTTCTGATCAGGAACTGGTTGAGGGGAAGTTTTCAATCTTGTATTCAATATTCGTTGGTGGATTTCAATCTTGTTCAACAATGTTCAAGGTAGGTTTTATTATCAAATTTATTGTTGGTTGATCACTTTCTAGATTGTGGCATGAGATTATAGTCGTTATATGTTCTTGTTTCAAAAAAATATAAAATTAACAGCAACACCAAGAGGGTGTTTATTTGTTACATTAAAAGATGATTTAGATTGAAGATTTACAAACTTCTCTTTAAAAAACTTTATTTAAACGAGTTTTTTATAATTTTTCAAACTAACTCTTCATTTTTACTATTTAAAATAATTTATCACTTCTAACAACCTATTTCTAATCATTCATTATAACTACTCAAAATAGCTCCTCATCTATAAACCACTCATTTTTAATCATTCTTTTTTAACTACTCATTTTAAATCAACATCCGAATAAGTTTTTATCTCTAACTCCCCTACATAAAAATTACATCCAAATGAGTACTAGACTACAACTCTCAATTTCTAACTATTCAAATTAACTTCTCGACCAAAAACTGATCCAAAAATCTCTATTATATTTTTTTAAGTTAAAATTAATTTATAATAACTAGTAATATATCATAAGATCACATAGAAACTGATGAATTTAACGGCAAAGATTTGTGGATGATCCGACAGTTCTGCAATTATACTTCGTTCCACTAAAGACAACTGTAATCCAACCAATCTTGTACAAAATTTGCCACAATTTATATTTTTTATTTCTTCTTCACATGCTCAAACATCGGATCTTATCCATTTGTTTTTCGTAATTCTAAATTGTGTTTTGACCCTAAAGAAGTGCATGAAATGTATACATTATTGACATTAAAGAACTGCATGAAATGTATAAATTCTTCAAAAAAAATGTTTGTAATGAGACAATATCACCTTATATTATCTTGGTAATTCAATTGATATTATATATATATATATATATATATATATATTTTTTTTTTTTTTTTTTTTTTTTTTTTGAAATGTATTCCATTTTTGTTCACGTACTTTGAAGACAATAGTTCAACTGCATTATTATACTTTTATGAACCAAAATATCATGAGTTTGTTCATTCATTCCGTGGTTGAAGCACAAAAAATGTTTAAGTTTAGTTTTTGTATTTCTAGTAAAATTTAAAACTAGTTTATATAAATTTTAGAAATATGTATATATTGTATCATTTGTTATATTAAAAGAATTATTATTATTGAACCAATTTAATATTATCTTCAAAAGGGGTGTTGGGGAAGTGGTTATAAGAAAAATAAAAATAAAAATCTCTTTCCCGCTTTTGGGCACCCCATTCCTTTCATAATCTCATTTACTTATAATCATAACCATTTTTTATGTTTCTTATTACTATTTTGTATTCTTTCATTATATAACTCTTTATTGTCTCTTGTGTCAAAACTCCAAAGACATGCACTTGTACTCCAAATATCTACTTGAATCAAATATACAATCAAATGGTAAGGTGAGAAGCTATAATTTATTTCGATCATAAAATAAATATTAAAGATATGGTTATTAGAAACTCAAAAGAGAGAGAATAAACTTAGAGGGAGGTTAAAATAGACATAGTTTAAATGATCGAGATACATTGTGTATACCTCTCTAAACGTTAAAAAGATTCAAATCTTCCTCTTTTGTTGAACTAAAAATAAAAAACATCAAGTTTCAAAAATTAAAAAAAAACGAAAATCATCATGGCGGAGATAATAATGTAAACATAAGAAGATAACAAAACAAAGATAGCATAATAAGAGCAAAGCAAAAGATTTAAAATTCAATTTGATTGTTTTAGTTTTGGAAGAAAAAGAGAACAAATTAAAAACTAAACCATAAGGGAGTGTTTGGTTCGTTGGTTTGGAATCCAATTCTCCAGAATCCAGTACCATAATCAGATTCCCCATAATTCTTGATTATGGTGTTGGGATTGCTGGATTCTTTCAAAATAAGAAATGTCGTTTGGTTCGCCGTATTTTTATCCAAGAATGAAATCATAATAAAATATTATAAAATAATATTGATAGGATAGTTTTTATAATTAAAAATTATTATTATAAGAAAAAAAGAAAGAATGAGCATATCCATACGATTGTTATTAGGAATATTAAAGAGAGACGTGGAGAATTAATTAGAATATTATGGGTTTAAATAGAGAAGTGAAAAAGAGAAGGTAGGTACGAAATTATAGTTGTTTAAGGCTCGAGTAAAAATAGTCAAGAAAGGGAGGTTGAAGTTTCTTAAATTACTTGTTATATTGTAAGTTCTTTTTTTTTGTGTTTCAATATTTTGTTGGTTCTTATTACATATACCAAAGAGAATATTTCCCCTTTAAATTGCCTTTGAGACAGAGAAATGGGAGAGGTGAACAAACATTTTCTCTAAGCACGTTTCAATAGCAGGGAGAAAAGAAAAGGCAAGAATGGAAAGAAACACATAAATTTCTACAAATATATCACAAAGCCTTCAAAAAAACTCTTCCTACAAAAATATTATTTAAAAAAAAAAACATATCAAACAATTTACACACTTATTCCCAGAACCTTATAACACAAGAGAATAAATTGAATTGACTCATCATTTTCAAAGAACAGATGAGAAAGTGTTCCTGTCATATTGTGCAGTGAAGTTTGCAGTTGTAACAGTTGAGGGTTCAGATGACAATGTTGAGTTTTCAAGAGTGTTTGATCCAGAGGACAGACTATCAGAAGACACTCCCTCTTTATTCCCTCTCTTTTTCTCTGGAGCCTTTACTTTTAGATCCATGAAGTCCGAAATAAGCCCCGGTTTCGTTATCTTTCTGTCTTCGATACTCATCTCGCCCGTTAGCATCCTTACCACAGTCGACATCGATGGGCGAAGCTTCGGGCTGTCTTGTGTGCAAAGTAGACCAATCTTTAGATATTTGCAAGCCTCCTCGGCATCGAAGTTGCCGTTTAACGACATATCTACTAGCATAACGAGCTCTCCTTGTTCATAAAGATTCCATGTCTGCAACATCCAGACAGATTTATTCAACACATTAGTACAATGAAGTCAGACAGTGAAATGCAATCTCTGTATGTTTTCCATAAACGATCAACGATCAAAAGATTTGTACAATTTAGTTCTAAGATCTATATTGAAACGAAAATGCGGTATAACAAGTTTGGGTACTAAATGTTGAGGTTCCCACATTAGAAAAGGAGAGTTCCTAACAAATATAAAATAGGCGGTTACTCCTCTCATCGTCAATTGATTTTGAGATGAAACTACAGATTATTTAATATGGTATCAGAGTTCATTAAAGGTATTCGATCCAATAAAATGAAATTGGAATCCGATCTAAAATTGGTGAACCCAAAAGAGACACTATTGAGAGGGCACGTTGAGGATCCCACATTGGAAAAGTGAGGAGACTTCCAAGTATTTATAAGATAGGCGGGATACTCCACTCATCACCAATTGATTTTGAGATGGAGCTTCATACTATCTAATACTAAATAACATCCCAAAGCAGCTGGTGGAGCTGAAATTGAAAGGCAAAGTTTGAATGAAAGTTTCATATTGGATATTGATATTAGCTTCCTTGACCTCTCTACAACTTTTAAGTCTTTGTTCACTTTTGGAAATAACCACTTTCTTGCTTTGATTTACCTCTTACTTTTCCTTTTCATCATTGGAACATGAATTAAAAGGCCAGTTTCATCCAAAGAATCCTTTGAAGAAAAGACATAATCACTCGCTACCTAGGGGAAGAATAATGAGAAGTAATGATTAAGGACTAGAGAAACTCGTGCGTACCCTTTCGAGAAGATATTGTTCTCCAATTGGTAACTGTGTATTTGTGTTGCATCTCCCGCTGACTATTTCCACGAGGAGGGCGCCAAAACTGTAAATATCTGATTTTCTTGTCACCTGCCCTCTTATCGCATATTCGGGTGCCAAGTAACCACTAAACAAACATAAATGGAAACAAAATTAAAAGGAGAATCTACTCAACAAAGACAGATAAGCGAAATGAAAAGAGATTAAACAGGCCTGTTCTCAATCAGGAAAGGCTTTCTTGAGGTTGTTGCTTAAAAAATTTCATGTTTGAAACATCATAACACATAAAAATAACACTAAATGCTACAAAATCAGTTAAATCTATGGGAACAAGGTTAGCAAACATACGTGATACAATCTACCTTAACTCAAAATGCTTCCTTCAAACAATCTAATCCCAGATAATACAAGACTAAGTGTATGCACAACCAAAAAGTTCAATAGAAAATAGTGTCTTACATTGTTCCTGCCACTCGAGTACTGATGTGAGTCATGCTGGCTGGAATAAGCTTTGCGAGACCGAAATCTGAAATCTTAGGAGTGAGATCACGGTCAAGAAGAATGTTACTTGCTTTGATATCTCTATGAATGATATGTGGATGCACATCCCCGTGAAGGAAGGCAAGCCCGCGTGCAATTCCAATACAAATCTTAGACCTTGTTCGCCAATCAAACTGGATGCTACTGTAACCTCGCCCTGACAAAAAAAAGAAACAATCCTTGAGAATTTAACTGCAATTTAACAGTACAAACAAAAGCACGAGCTCCATTCAACATCCCTGCCCGCCTTGCAACATAAATGAAAGCAGACAATCTCGAAAGGGGGGTGTGCTCGAGAGAGGATTTGAAAAGAAAGACATTGTATAAAGGAAACAAAATCAAGAATAGGATTCAGTTAGTACCGAGAAGAGTTTGTGCAAGGCTATTGTTCTCAAGGTAATTGTAGACAAGAATTCTATGATTATCATCCACACAGCAGCCATAAAGCTGAACCAGATTTTCATGTTCTATCACAGAGATGACATTGATTTCTGTCAAGAACTCCTTCAATCCTTGTCTTGATTCAGCCGAAAGAACTTTTATGGCAGCAATATTTCCATCTCTTAGCTTTCCCTGATCATAAATAATAGTTTTCAAGGTTATATTCATGAAGAATGAAGGGGGAATGAAACAACTTAAAAACGTTACACCAAAAATATAACAATATTTTTTCGATACCCTAAAACACAACAATTGTAGCAGCTCATGTTAAAGGAGATATCCTGTTACCTTGTAGACAGAACCAAAACCGCCCTCCCCTATTTTATTCACCAGGCTAAAATCGTCGGTTGCAGCTTTTAGCTCTTTGTATGTGTAAAATCTAACATTGTGCATGCCTGAAAGTTCTGTTCCATATAAGAAGAATGTAAGAATTTCCTTACAGAAAGAACAGCACGATGTTGTACATCGACAAGAACTCTTCAAATATGTGCATAAAACGACTCCTATGATCAATTTACCTTCGTCCTCTACATAACTTCTTGTTGGGAATTTCCCCTTCTTCCTGAACAAAAAAGGGAAGCAAGTCATCCTCTATATGATAAAGCACCAGGTATTCTCCACTACTTCAAGGAATCGTATATGGCGAAAACCACTTCAGATACTGAAACCTGCCAATCGAACAATTTAGTATAGAATTAGATATATGGGTAGAGTAGAAGAAGTATAAAAGAGTCTAAAATATTGTTAACTTTTAGCAGAAGATAATCTATGCAGTGACTGTCCATGAAGGCAACTCTTGTACAATCATAGTCCAAATAGCATATAATTTGCTTAATGTTTTTTTTTTTGTTTTTTTTTCTTATAACTGGGAATCGGAAATTTGCCTCACTATATCCAGAGCACCCGCACCCATCCTAAGGCCCGAACCCGGGAGACAACAAGGAATTGTATAATTAAGTTCACTCAAAGGTTTCGAACCTGAGACCTCCAAGAGAGTAGACCTTGGAGACTCCAAGCCTCTACCAACGAGGCAGCCCCTCAGGGACAATTTACTTATTGATTTTCTCAGTTCATACAAACTCAAAATGTATAGTTCTCCAGCTAATAAATCCAATCTTCCCATGCTAGATTGATAAACACACACATACACAAAATTGGGCAAACAAGTAATCCTTTGAAGCACAATTGGCTAGATGATTTCTAGATCTATGGGTCTCAGAATAGTTTATTGTACTACTCACTAACCAAAAGAAATGGAAAATTAACATTGAACCCAACTGTAAAGTAGAGAATTTCCAAGTGATAAGATATATGATGCGATGGTCTGAAGTCAAGCTTAGAAGAAGCCATGAAAGAGATTATATAAGCATCATAAACCCAAAAACACCTCCAGAAAAAAAACTTATCATATAGGTTACCAAAAACCAAAATTCACTTCAAAATTCAAGTTCATAGCCATCTAACAAAGAAAACCCAACACAGAAAATTGATCAAGCAACAAGATCCTTTACAAACCAGAGCAAAAAAAAAAACGATTCAGCACCAAACCCAATTCGCCTAGTTCATTCCAAACTCAAAAAAAAAAAAAAAAAAAAAAATCAAATGAAAACAGAGCACAGAACAAGATTGATAGCAAGAATTTGAAGCAAAAGCAACAAAAATCAAGAAAGACCCAGAAGAGAAATTGACCTCAGAAGGCGAAATTATCTGAGAAACAAGCAGATTCTAAGCTATGCAACTTTAAAACTAATCGCAAATGAAGGGTAGTGTGGAATTATAACAGCCATTAGCCTTGGCTACTTCCTTTCACATACGCGTACACCCCCTTTGAAAATTCAAACTACAGTCGCCATTATTAGCTGCTTTAATCTTGACCCTTAATCCTATTTCTTTCCTCTTTTTTAGTCCTTCTCTTCCTTTTTTTAGTTAAAATTTAAAATACTTGTTAAAAAATATATATATATATAGAAATATGATTATTTTTATAAAAAAAATGCAAATATTCTATAGTATGGTCTCATTTTTTTTTATATAATAATGATTATTTATAGTAAACTTTGAACTTTGTTTCGTTTTAGTCATTCAACTTTAAATTTATTTCAATTTAGTTCTTAATCTTTGAAAAGTCCAATTTTAGTCTATAATTTGTGAGATATGTTCTATTTTAATTTTTAAGCTTTTAAAAATCCAATTTTAATCCATCAATTTTGAAGTTTGTTTCAATTTGGTCTTTAAAGTTTAAAAAAAAAACTTAAAATTGATCCTTAGAAGGAAAAAAAATACCATCTCTCTATAAATTTTAGAAAAATGTCCATATTTTGTCTTTGATTGTATTAAAATTGTTAACATTATTGAATCAATTTTGATTAATATTAACTTCAAATTTACTATAACGATTATTTTAAAGTTTTTTTTATATAAATAAAATGATCAAAATTGAACTTTTGGAAATAGAGAGACTAAAATGGAACAAATATCAAATTCCAAAAACTAAAATTAGATTTTTGAAAGTTTAGAACAAAAATGAAATAGATCTCAAAGTTCATGGATCAAAGTTGTATTTTACCCTTATTTATGATACAATATTAAAACGTTTTAATGATGAAGAATACAAATACTTTATAATTTGTCTACGTTTATAATTAATTTGTGATAATAATCGGTAAAACAAAATTTCCTTTTTGTTAAAAAAAAAAAAAAAATGCCCCTACCAACCATGAACGAGTTGGCATTGAGCGGTTGAACAAATTAGCCTTTTTGTTTGCAGTGTGAAATGATGGGAGTTTTGGTCCAAAATTTCTAATGCACTTAATTGACAATGAAAAAGTGGAAAATGGAGAATTTGTTTTTTCAATGAATTTGGACATTATATTAATCTACTATGGCCATGTTTTTCAATGTTTAATTAGTTACTTGCATGCCCATTTGTATTTTCTTATTATTTTTTGTTTTATCAAAGATATTATAATAATCGAACGTGTAAGGAATACACGGTAAAGAAAATGGGAAGGTTTAGATGATAATTTTATTTAGTCTTTACTCGTTATTCTTTTTATTTGTTTTAATGGCTATTTAAATAAGAATTGACGAGTAAATATTGCATCATGACTCAAATAAAGGCGTAAGTTTTTGGCATTATTCACATTTGGAAGTTTCTAACCCTTTTTTTTTTTTTGGAAAATTATAATGGATAGTCACTTTTAAAAAAAATAATTACAAATCTAGTCATATTTAAAAGTAATTATAAATGTATTTTTTATTTTAAATTTAATTTATAATATTTTTTCACTAATACCTACTTTACCCTTTTGTTCTCAGAGTTTTTTTTCCTTTATTCCTTTTACTAACCTGTCATACGGCCAATTTTGAATGTTACAGTTTTTTTTTTTCCAAATTGCATTTCATTGAGTTTGAGTATTTGTGGTGGTCACGTGGCAAAACTACTATTTTTTTTAACTCATTTTTATTATATTTTCGAGCACTTTCTTTAAAAAAAATAAGTTAATTGATTACGATAATTAATTTTTCAAAATTTCATGATTTTCATTGTTTTATTTTTTTAATTTCAAATCTTTATTTTACTTCATTCTTTTTTCTTTTTGTTATTGGGTGGATTTCAATTTTCTAAGTTTGATGCTTCAAATGTCAAAATGTCTAAAATTGAGAAATTGTAATGGATTGACTATTTAACAAAATAATTACAAATATAGTCAAATTTGAAAATATTTGCTTCTATAATTAAAAATATAGTTCAATTTCTAATACTCAATAATACAACATTACATTATTAATATATTATTATATATTATTAATACAATATGAACTATTCTAGCAAAATAATTATAAATATAGTCAAATTTAAAAATATTTGCATCTATAGTTATAAATATAGTTCAATATTGTATTATTAATACTGATTAATATAGTATTATTATATATTATTAATACAGTATGAACTATTATAACAAAATAATTATAAATATAGTTAAATTTGAAAATGTTTGCATCTATAGTTATAAATAAGGTTCAATATTATATTATTAATAATCACTAATACAGTATTAAATTATTAATACATGTTATTAATATATGAACTATTTTAACAAAATATTTACGAATGTAGTCAAATTTAAAAATATTTGTATTTATAGTTACTATAAATACAGTTCAATATTGGATTATTAATACTCATTAATATAGTATGAACTATTGTAATACAATAATTATGTATATACAAGTAAAAAAAATACAGTATTAATAGATTTTAGATTTACTAATACATTACACAACTTACTCAATCGATACTAGAAAAATAATAATATCAGAAATCCATATTTACTTATTAATACATGATTGAAAAATTTTAGATTTTTTTTTTGGCAAAATCAAAACAACTATCAATAATAAGGAAATCGTGTATATCAAATAAAATCCTTATATATATATAAACATTATTTACATCTCCAGTAATAGTAAATGTTTACGGAGATACTTTTTTGTTGGAAACTAAATTTGAAAACCGCCCACGATTTAGGGAGATATTGTTTTTAATTGAAAATTTGGTGCTTTTTATCTCAATAAATATTGATTTAGTGACGAGGATATTTGTGTAATTACAAATATGGTTATTAAAAAAAATTGCAATTATGATCATTAGTATTAATAATATGTTCTTATAATACTATATTAATAATATATAATATTGTATTAATAACCAAAATACTGTATTAATAATACATAATATTGTATTAATAATCAAAATACCATATTAATAATACATAATACTATATTAATAACCAGAATACTGTATTAATGAGTATTTGTAATATAGTATTGATGATTACATATGCAAATACTTTAAATTTTGCTTACATTTGTAATTATTTTGTAAGAATAAGACATTCAATATAATTTTCCTACAATACATCATAA
>JBBMKA010006380.1:0-10334 GCA_037833695.1 Sechiopsis laciniata | reverse complement strand
TCAAGCATGCTGGAAGAACAAACCTAGCATGACACTAACATGTGGAAACAGGAGTCAAACATGCTAGCAGAACAGATTAGCATAAAAGTTCCTATTCACTAAACATGTTCGTAACAGTAAAACAAGTAAACAAGAAAGCAATCAATGAATATTTCGCAGGGTCCACACAACCCCAGTAAGAAATCCTTACCTGGAAAGCAAGTAGAACGAACACACAAATAAATGCTCCTTGAGCTGCAGAACAAATGGATAAACAACCTAGGCAATATAATGATAACAAGAGTAAATAATTAATATCTAAGCAACTCACAAAGCTCAGGACAAGGGATTACCCAAAATCGAGAAGGACAGGCTCGGTAGCACGGCGACGGCGAAGGCGAAGACGAAGGGCTGCGTCTGGCGGGGTGAGGCTTGCAGTTGCAAGGTTGTGCGGCACGAGCAGCGTGTGTGGGCGAAGAGGAGCGACAAACCTCGGTAGGGCGAAACACTGCGTGCGTCTGGGAGAAGGCTTGTGAGGCGAGATGAGCAGCACGGCTTGGCGAGCTGCTGGGTGAACGGGCTGCTCTCGGTGATGCCACGGCTGGGGGTGAGAGGCACGGCAAACGGACTGGCGAACGGATCCGTAGGGCTGGGCGAAGGGCTGCGGCAAGGTCAAAGGGCGAACGGCACAGCGGGAGGACAACGGTGGCTAGGGCTGCGAGGCCTTGTGAACGCAAGGGGCTGCGTTCGCTAGTGCGAAGAGTCTCGGTGGGGGCGGGCGTTCGCTGGTGTGAAAAGTCTCGGCGGGGCTGGCGTTCGCTGGTGCGAAGAGTCTCGGCAGGGGCTAGGGTTCGCTGGTGCGAAGAGTCTCGGATCGGCGAAGGACGAGGCTAGCTAGGGAACTTTAATCTCGGCGAAGGGGAAGGGCTCCACGGGATTGTGACACGTGTCCTCAGGCGGTTCTGGCTTCGAGTCCTGTCGAAGTCACCTTTTTCTTTCTTTTTCCCTTTTTAACCAAAAGAGTCTCCAAACTCCTTAAACATCAACACTAGCTCCGGAAACCTGAAACCGAAGGAAAACTCGAACTTAGCAATTAACAGAAAGGTCTCGAAATCCTGGATAATTACAAAACTACCCCTGAAGGCAAAATTACCAAAATGTCCCTGAAGGCTCAAACAACCCAACCGAACAACCGAGCATACCTGCAGAACCGGAATGGAAAACTGGGCTGTTACAAAACAAATTTCGAATCTATACATAATCTTGAAAAAAATTTCATTCGAGTACATTTGCCGTTTTAATAAGAGTGATGATCTTCGCTACCCTATCGAATTAAAAAAATAAATAATAAAATAATAAAATAATTTGATAAAAATTCTAACTCATATCTTTTTGATTCACATTATTATTATTATTTATTTATTTATTATTATTTTTTATGATTAAAAATGATAATCCAAGTTTTATTCTTTTCATAAATCATAAACACCAAATTCAACAACTCCTCCAATTATAATTAAACTAAAAAAAAAAAAAACCAACTCGAATCACATATTTTGTAGCTACAAATTAGGCTAGGGTATATCGTTAACCTACCCAAAACATTTTCTATTGCAATGCATGAAAATAAGAATTTCTATTTGGTTACATAGATTCAAATTCCTACCGGTTTTTAAGACCTCACTAATCACACTTACACTTTTTAGTGAATAATGAATGAAATTCGAACAAAAATCCATTTATTTATTTCATCTATTTGCATGACCACGAAAAATATGAAGGTTTGTGGAACTATCGCTCGAGAAGTAAGTATTTTTTTAAGCTCATATTATCTGTCCTAAAACAATAACTTCAAATTACGGGTTCTTACATTTAGTATCAGAGCGCAGTTCACCTTTTGACTTCTAACTCACCTCCGACAGGAGGATGGAGAATTTTTTGTTGCTGGTTACAAACTCTCGAAGCGAGAAAGGGGATTTTTTGTTGCTGGTTACGAGCTCCCGAAGCGAGAAAGGGGATTCGCTCACCGGCGTATAGATGAATTTTTCTTGTTTGAAAAATGATAGTTCTATTCTTATTCCTTCTCGTAAATCATGAATATCAAAACCAACAAAATTGCCATAATTTTCCAAACCTAATAAATAAAAACTGATTTTACCAAGAGAATTCCCCTAATAAGCACGAAAAATAAAACAGAAAATCAATAAAGTATTTTCAAAATAATAACAAAAAGAAAGCCAAAAATTACTTGCACTACTACTACTAGTTCATCATACTCTGCCAAGAATCTCAACATCTGATCCCTCCACACCATCGGCGCCCATCAAAATCACGGGCTGTGCCCCCTCCATGGCACCGTCGATCTGAATACACTTATACCACCTCGCTCCACACAAGTAGATAAAGAAATCAAGAGCCGTAAGAGCCGCAATGAGAAAGTAAAACCGATCCATATGTCCAGAATTCAAATCAGCAGGAATCCACCCAGGGTTCTCCCCTTTCGCAGTAATCGCCATAACCATGTTCACCAACAAGCTACTCCCATAATTCCCTAGCGAAATCGACGCCATGCACAATGAACTCCCCAAGCTCTTTATCCCATCGGGCGACTGCGCGTTGAAGAATTCCAATTGCCCGACGTACATAAAAACCTCGGAGCAACCGACAAGCGCATATTGAGGAACTTGCCAGAATATACTTAGCGAACTCCGCTTCTCTCCCGGGATCACGTGTTTTAGGCGTTGAATCTCGGTTGCTGCCGCAGCGATCATGGCGAGCATTCCAATTATAAGTCCTACGCCCATTCGTTGAAGCTCGGTTAGGCCTTTAGGGTTTTTGCTGAGGCGACCGGCGAGAGGGACAAGGACTTGGCGGTAGAGGCCGGTGCAGATGAGGACAGAGCAGATGTCGAATGCGGACATGCTGGCGGCGGGGAGCTGGAAGCGGCCACCAGCAACGGTGGAGGTCATTACGTCGCCTTGTTCGACGAAGAGAGAGGCCATTTGAGCAAAGACGACGGAGTACATGATTGTGCATAACCAGATTGGGAGCATTCTGATTAGGCATTTGGCTTCTTCTACTTGTGTTACTGTGCATAAACTCCATGGATCTTCTGTTTCGTTTTTGTCTTCTTCTGTAATTGTCGCTGCCTTGTCCAAAAACCTGAAACCATTTTTGGGTAAGATTAAAATTCTAAACTCAAAATGTTATTGTTGTACGTTTTGTTACTTTAATTTAAAATTTTAGGTCTCGAAGCTTAAGATGTGTTATAATGATTAATTTTGAGTTAATATTAATTGAATTTTTGGATAAATATATTTTAAAATTTTATTGAGAAATATTCATATATTTGTTTAATTAACAAAAAATTATTTTTAAAATTTTGTAGAACTCATTCTAATTTATTTTTTTGAAACCATGTGATTAAAATTGGGTATACAAAAATTTAAAGACTAAAATAATCTAAAATAAAAAATACATCATGGTTAATATTATTAATGATATATTCAAAAGAATGATAAAAGGAATATCGAAAATTTGAGTAACATATGAAAAGAAGCAATTCAAATAAGAATTAGAATCTAAAAAAAATAGAATTAGATTTACTTTGAAAAAAAAAACAAAGCAAATGCAACACTTAGTTTTATACTTTCCTCATTTAAGACAAAATAGTTAATATTTTTTTTACTAAACAAATTAACTCAGATAAATAGCCCAAATCAACACAAAACTATACAAGCTAAACCCTATTGTGCCTTTTTCTTTCAAGAATATACCTACTATAGTTAGGAGGTTATTTTTTAATAAATCTAAACTATATTAGAATCAAAAACCAATAATGTTTAGGCCCTTCACTCTCACAATATGTTAAAAAAAAATGTTTTGGCACAATTACAACCTACAAATCTATTTATCTCTTTACTAACACCAACTAGCCAACATAAACATATATAAATCTAGACATATTCATACAGCTTCTGAAAAAGCAAATAGAAAAAAGCTATAGAAATTGTTAACCACGATTCATAATTTACGGTATTCTTTTTTGCAAGTTTGAAGTCTTAAAACATCTGTGAATAATTTAGGCCCTGTTTGATAACCATTTGATTTTTTATTTTTTATTTTTGAAATTTAAGTCTTTTCTTACTCAAATTTATTAGAATCTGTTCCACCTCTCCTGTAATGTATATCTACCTTTCTTTAAGAAAATATGTAAATGCTAACTAAATTTCAAAAATAAAAATAAGCTTTTGAAAGCTACTTTTTTTTGTTTCTAAATTTTGGTTTGATTTTTAAAAATATAGGTAAGATGTAGATATCTTATGAGAAAAAACATATGATAAAATAGTTGTTGTAGGCTTAAATTTCAAAAACAATAAACTAAAAATAAAATAGTTATTGAACGCGATCTTAATTGTAAAATTCTTATCTTTCGGATTTGGATTTTGGGACGGTGTCGTAGGTACCTAAATATGTAGTGAAGTCAAATACCCTCCGATTTTTTAAATGTTTAAACAAACAATTAAATCCATATACATCCTACGTTATTAACAAGCCATAATATTTCCGGTTTTTAAATATTTTTTTTCCTAATTTCCACCGCCTAATTTACCTATAGTTCTAAATATAAATAGAATTAAAAGTGTCCGTACGTACCTGTAACCGTTGCTATGAAGAATCTTCCGGCTCCCTTTAATGGCAGATTCAGGCCCATCAACCTCAAAAAGCCCATCACTACCTGCGGGGTCAACCTTCCACTTCTTAGTCGCAGCCACGAACACCTGCCCGACGCGGGGCAAGGGGTTTCCGCATGCCTTCAAGTAGCGGTAGCGCTTTGTGCCGAGTAAATACAAAGCGAGGGCGAGAACGGCGGAGGCAAGCGAGACAAGAAAGCCGAGGGTCCAATGGCCCAAGTCCTCGTAGTAGACAAGGATGGTGTTGGAGAAGAGGGAGCCGAGGTTGAGGGCGAAGTAGAAGTAGCCGAAGAAGGCGGCCTTAGAGATGACCTGTTTGGGAATGGATTCGTCGAACTGGTCTGCACCGAAGGTGGCGAGGGTGGGCTGGTGGCCGCCGTAGCCGAAGGCGATGAGGTAGATGGAGAGGTAGAAGATAGTTAGGGCGGTTGTGGAGGTTGGCATGCATTCTAGTACGCCATTGCCGCACCCGGTTGGATTTAGGAGGAACATTCCCGAGGTTAGGGAAAGCAGCCCCAAGCCCTATATGGAGACATAAAAGGAAGAAGTTATATATTATTCTTGCTGTCCATGTGTTTTTTCAAGAAATATAGTTTAGAAACTACTTTTTTAGATTTAATCTTTCAAATGTTTAATTTTTATCTACTTTTTAAAAATTTTAAAAAAATAACCCTAAAGAATTTAAGTCAAAACATTATATTTCTTACTATTTTTCTTACAAATTTAATGGAAAAATTACTTTTTACTTCTTAGAGAGTCTAGTTAAATACATAATATTTTAATAATGTTCACTTTTAATCCTAAGATAAAAAAATTATTAATTACATAAAATAATATTCATTGAAATGATGATTAAACTAATTTTAATTATGAAAAGATTATTTTTAATTTTAAAATAAAATAAAAATAAAAATTAAGTATTATTGATTGTCATGCACAAAGTTGTTCAATTTTGAAAAAAAGTTAATTTTTCCAACATTATTATATTACTTTTACCTAAAAGAAATTCAATTTAAAGACCAAAATAAAACAAACTTAGCTAAAGTACAAAAAGTAACATATAATTAATTAGAGGAAAATTTATCTATCAACCTACTTATCCATGTATATATATATATGTAAACAAATTTTCCTACTTATCTATACATCTATATGTGTGTGAATGTCCGGTCCAAAAAAACAAAAAAACAAAATAAAAATCCATATGTGTAAGCAAATTTTTCTCATATATAACAAAATGAATAATTTATCTGGATGTGTAGAGTCAACCAATTTATCTATGCATATATATATGTAAGCAAATTTTGCTACTTATCTATACATCTATATATGTGTGTGTGTAAGTCCGGTCCAAAAAAACAAAAAAATAAAATAAAAATCTATATGTGTAAGCAAATTTTCCTCATATATAACAAAATGAATAATTTATCTGTATGTGTAGAGTCAACCTATTTATCTATGCATATATATATGTAAGCAAATTTTCCTACTTATCTATACAAGTATGTATATGTGTAAACAAATTTTCTCATATAATCATATATTTGAATTCAATAACATTTAAGGTAGGAGATTTTGGAGAGAGTATAGAGAGTTTACTAGGATAAAAATGATTTGGAAAATGGCACAGGTGGCGAAACGACCCCAATAAGAGTCGCTGATGAAGGCGCCGGCGAGGGAGCAGAGATAGACGGTGCCGGTCCACTTACTAACGCCGTTAGCGGCGGTGGCGTTCTCTTGATCAAGAACTCTGGTTAAGAACAACACTAAGTTCACTGATACTCCAAAGAAAGCTAGGGTTGCTAGCGCTTGGTTCACTGCATGCATGCCAAATACACATAAATTAATAATCACAATCTATTTTCAATATCATCAAATTGAATTAAACAAATTAATTAATAAACCATCTTACATATATAGTATGCATTTTTTTTTGTTTTTGTTTTTGTACTTTTTGTTTTCATTTTCTAAAATTAATTATTTGTGTGGTATTAAACAATTATCACATATGCAAAATGTAGGGCTCCAATCTCTTGTGGACTATCTCAAAATCAAGTGGTAATGAAAATAATTGAGATAATTGCAAGATTTTTTTCAAAGTCAGAAAACATCCCCTTTAAGATAAAGCTTCTTTTGGGTTCATCAATTCTGAATTGAATCTCAATTTCATTTTATTTAAAATTTAGCTATCATGTATTATGCATAATATACTATATTAATACACAATATATATAATACTGTATTAATAATACAAAATAATTTATTAATAATTACCATAAATAGTATTTATGATTATGGATACAAATATTTCAAATTTAACTACATTTGTAGTTATTTTGTTAGAATGGACCACCTATTACAATTTTTTTTTTAATGTGAGGTAACGATGAGATCTTAATCATCGGAAAGTTTACTCTTTTCATATATAGTAAGAAAAAAAAAAGAAAAAAGAATCGGCATTCAAAATAAATTATTTTTAAAACACTCACGTTTATTTTTTTTTTAAATTGTATTTTTGACAATGGGCCCTTTTTTTCATACAAATGCTGATTCGGATTTTTTTCACTATGTGCCATATAAATTTATTTGATAAATAACAATATTAAAAAATTTATTTGTGTGGTATAAAAGGGTGTCGATATATAAAATATAGAGGGGTTAATACACAGAAGTGAATCAGCATTCTCTTAAAAAATAAATTTAAAAAAAGAAAAACAGTATCTTCAACGTAATCACCATTTAAAAATATGGACTTTTTCAACGGAATATTTTTTAAAAGAAATTTAAAAAAGTTATATTTTACCTAATAATAGACTTGCAAGCTTCCATCCTCCAGGGTTGTTAGAAACAGTGGATAATCTCTCCATAGACTCTGAGGTAGTATTTGAATCTTCATTTTGGCTACTGTTTTCATAATTTACTTCTGCTTCTTCCAAGCTAGAACCCCCAGAAATCTAATCATATTATTATTATTAGCAAAAACAATCAATTATCAAATTATTATTTAAAAAAAAAAAATTCACATAAACCAATAATCTTCCAAATTAGTTTCTAACCTTCACCGCAGTCTCTTCCCTGGAATCCATTTTAAGCTCTGCAAAAAAAAAAAATTAAAAATTAAAAAAAATATTAGGGCATAGCCAATTTTAATTTTTTATTAAGCAAGATATGGTTACAAAAAAGCATTTCAATTTAGAACCAGATGGAGAAATTGAAGAAAATTAAACCTTTTTGCGAAACTTGATTAGGGCAAGTGTGACTTGTTCGGGGATGGTAACGATAGACGACTCCGACGATGGAGACGATGATCGATCACGAAAAAGAGGTAATCCAGATTGAGCACCACCAAAACCTTTTGTCATTTATGGTAAAGGAATATGATTTTGTTTATATCAAACTGGTGTGTTCAATAACTCTTCAAAGACAAGAAATTATACTTTGATCAGAAAAAAATGAAGGGTTTGAGTTCTAATGGCTGACTTAAGAAAAAGGGTAGAGATCATCAGAGAAAAAGGAGTATATAAGTTTTATTTGTATTTGTTTTTAAGCATATTTATATATTGAAATGGCTCTTGATGAGATCCTAAATAATAGGATTCTGTTAATAATGTTGAAGAATTGGATGCGTATAAATTTCCCAACTTTTTGCATCCCATGCGCAAGATTTGACTTGGTTTTGGGTTTTTAATTTGTGGCAAATAGAAATAGATGCAGTATATTTATAAACAAAATAATTTAGATTTTTTTTGTAAATATAAGTTTAAACATTTGAACCTAAAATCCATGAATTTGTTTTGAATCTTTAATTTATAAATGTAAATCTTGACAAAATTTGAGAATAACATTTTTATCGCTTTAATTTTAATTCCTTGTTTATTAAATTGTATCTCAAGGTCCGTTTAAAATTTAGTAAATGATCTATGATAAAAATAAAGTGTATTAAAAGTTAAAATATCATTTTGCCCTAAACATTTGTTTTATATTGAGACTTTCAAATATTAAATGAGGATTTAGATTGGGGATTTACTAACTTCATGAAAACCTACATCTAAATTAGCTTTTGTAACTCCTCAAGTAAAAAATAAATTTTTTTATATTAAAAATAACTCTTAATTTCTAATCATTCATTTATAATTACTAAATTATTTCTAACGACTCATTTCTAATTATTCAAAATAACTCATTTTTAACCACTCATTTCTAATCATTTTTTTAGCTATCATTTTAAATATATATCCAAACAAGTTTTTTACTCTAACTCAACTACAAAAAAAAAAAAAAAAAAAAAAAACTACATCCAAACGAGGTTTTTGCTACAACTCTTAATTTTTTATTACTCAAAGTAACTCTTCAAAATAACTTTTCAAACTAATTCCTCATCAAAACCTCATCCAAAAACCTCCTAAGAGTTTAATTTTTTTAATTCAACCACATTTTAGGAAAATTTAAACTTATAACCTAATATGCCACTTAAACCAGGTTTCTTTGTTGGCTAGAATTAGGAGTGTTCAAACAACCCGACAACTCAAGCAACCCTGTAACGGCCCAGTTTTCCATTCCGGTTCCCCAGGTACGTTCGGTTGCTTTTTCTGTTGTTCGGTTGGGCCGTTAGGGCACTTTGGACCCCTAGGGGCATTTTTGTAATTTTGCCTCTAGGGGTAGTCCCGTAATTTGCCAGGGTCCGGGTTGGTTCAGTTAAATTTATTGAGTTGGGTTTTCTTTCGGTTACAGGTTTCCGGAGCTAGCTTGGTCCTTCGAGAGGTTTTTGGGGTTTCGGTTATTTGTTTGAAAATAGAGGAAAAAGGATGCACGGGCTAGGACTCGAACCCATGACCAAGAGAGGACACGTGTCGCGACCTCCCTTCTCCCTTCCCTCTTGACCGAACCCTAGTTTTAAAAATGGGGTATTCTCTTCTTTTCCTCTCACTTTTGCGAATCCATTCCCCTCTCCAATTTCTGAAAAACTCTTCTCCCCTTGCCGAGCTTGTCCCTTTCGCCCGAAGCTCCCAGCCACACACACCATCGCCAGCACCCATCATCGCCAAGTCCTTTCGCCGAGCAGCCTTGCCGCCGAGACATCCCTCGCTCAGCCGCACGCCGCAGCACCCTTACCGCGTGCACGCCCCAGCCGAGGCCCCTCGCCGAGCAGTAGATCGCCAGCTCGCCAGCTCCCCTCGCCTAGCCCGGTCACCTCTCGCCCAGCTTGCCAGATCGCGCACGCCCCAGCGCGTCTTCACCCCATCTCGCCTGCGCGTCTCGCCGAACCCGAGCCCCGTCGCTCGCTCTCTACCGCAGGTTCACCCAGCCCGCGCGTTGCCCCAGCACGCTTCGCAGCACTCCGATCGCTCGCACGCTCCTTCGCCCGCGCATCCGTCGCACGCCTAGCGCTCGCGCGACCTTGCACTAGCAGCGACCCCCAACGTCCGCGCCCAGCTCGCCGAGCCTTCGCCCGCGCGCCCGTCCGTACACCTGCCGATCAGCCTTACAGCCCGCAGCCGAGCAGCCGTCCGAGAGCTTGTATTCTCCTTGGGTTTGGGGTAATTTTCCTCTTCCTGAGCCTCGTGCGTGATTGGTTACCTGCTTTCTTTTAGCCGATAGTTACTGATTAATTATTTATATTTTATTTGTTAGGTTGTTGTCTGCAGCTCTAGGAGCACGTTA
>JBBMKA010006379.1:0-10335 GCA_037833695.1 Sechiopsis laciniata | reverse complement strand
GAAGTCCCGCAGGGTCCACACAACCCCGGCAAGGAATCCTTACCTGGAAACAAGCAGGAAAAACAACAGATAAAAAGATGCTCCTTGAGCTGCAGAACCAATAGGTAAACAACCTAGGCAAATAAATAACGAGTACGACATTAATAAACAGCAGCTAAACAACTACGAAACCAAAGACAAAAAGGCTCGGGAAGCTACCCAAAATCGAGGAGGACTCAAGCCTCAGCAGCAAGGCACGGCTGGCTTGGTGGAACTGCTCGGCAAGGCTCGGGCTCAGGCTACAATGTGAACGAGTTGCTCACGGGAGGGAGCGGCACAGCGAGCGAAGGACTGCTCTCGGCTGTGCGCGTGCGGCATGGACAAGGCTGCTCCCGACTGTGCGCGTGCTGCAAGAACAACAACAAGCGAGCGGAGCTACTGCGCGGTGAAGGCGTGTGCAGCTGGTGCCAAACTCAGCGAAGGGTAAGGCAATCTAAGTGTGTGCATGAAATCGGCTGTGCAAAGCCAAGATTGCGGTGAGGGACAATCGCGCTGTGAGGTCGCTGGGCGAACGGCCTGACAAGTGTGCTGGCAAAACAGCTCGACGAGGGCGATGGCTCTGCTGTGGCGAACACGTGCGGGGCTGTACAATGGTCCAAGTGAACGCCTAGGGCTTGATCTCGGGGCTGCTCGGTAAAGCTCTTGGCGAGGAGGGATCGGTGATGGAGCTTTTTGGTGGTGGTGATCTTGGCAGAAAATGGAGAAGGAGAATTGATGCTTTTCGGCTAGGGGTTTGGGAGAGAAAAGAATCGGCCAAGGAGGATGTGGTTCTCAGTTAGGGCTTGCTTCTAGGAGACTTGCTTGGTGATTGGAGAATTCAGCAAAACAAGAGAGCTTGAAGATGAAGAGGGTGAGAGAATCGACAATGGAGGAGATGGAATGCTGCTGGGGAAGACAAAATCGCAAAGCAAGAAGCTACGGAAGGATTTGCAAACGAAAACGTAGAATTCCCCTTTTCTTTTCGTAAAATGCGTTTCCAAGTGTCACATGTCCCTGACAACCCATCTTTGAGTCCCAACGTGGACACCTTTTTCTTTTATTTTCTCTTCTTTTAAACAAGCCTTCCAAACTGATTCCAACAGGGTTTGAGCCCTGGCAGAGTCACCATTTTTCTTCCTTTTTCTCAATCAAACAACAAAGGCTCTGAACTTCTCCAACAGCAACACCAACCCTGAAAACCTGGAATCGAAGTAAAACCTAAACTTATCAAAATACAAAACCGCCCAGAAACCCTGGTTAATTACGAGACTACCCCCGAAGGCATAATTACCAAAATGCCCCTAAAGGCTCAAACTGCCCTAACGGAACCGAACAACTGAATCAACAAACGAATAAACCTGGGGAACTGGAAGGGAAAACTGGGTCGTTACAATAGTATTTCAACAATACTAAGCTCTATATCAACATATACATAACTTGCTATATATTATAGTTAAATTTCCTTAAACTTAGAGAAAGATTAAGATAAAAATGAGAAATTTGAATTATTATCCTTTGCTAGAAGCAAATATTATTTTATTACTAATAATTTTTCTTTTCTTTTTTTTGTTTGTTTGATGCAGAGTCGTGTGAGGAAGACCTCGGCTATTTTCCATAGCATGCAATACCAGAATAAAAAGCATAAAGATTTTCTGTTTTGCTACTCAATCATCTCATCTTATTTGGTTTTGTAATTTTCATGTTCATGCGAATGGCCATTCCTCTTTTGGTTGTTGTTTCGCCTCCAATGCACGTGTCCTTGCCAACTGCAGCTTATAATATTATTTATTTCTCATTTTTATCATTGTTTTATGTGCACATATGACTTTGAATTACATTTTTTTTAGTACATATTGGGAGAAGGGGGACAAATACTGATTCTCAGGCTCGAACCTGTGACATTGGTATTGAACTGGTTTACAACCAAACAATAAAACCATTTCGCCACCGACCCATTCGGTGACTTTGAATTACTCTTATTGAATAAATAATGTCTTTTTTTAAATGAAATAAATTAATGTCTAATGAAGCACAAATTATTCTATCACATCAAAATTAATGACATAAATAAATAAAATTTGGGCCAATTATAACTTAAAAGTGTCCCAAAATTAATTGGATTAAAAATTGTCTATTTTAAATTTGATGTATAAATTAAACTAGACTTAAATTCAACAAGTCTAAATTATCCAAATGTTAGGTACAAGTCTATGTGGTAAGCTTAGAGACTCAATTCCATGTAGACAATCCCAATGGCTAGACTCAAAGATCCTCTAGTGGGACCAAGCCAATGGTTCACGAGAGCTATATAAATAGAGAAACTGATCTCCTATATTTAAAGTGTCTAGAAATTTGGAATTTAATATTAAAGCTAGAGTCTCTCCAAATTTCTAAACATCAAACACGTTTTTTTAAACTAAAAAATACTTCAAAAATCCAGCGATTATATAAACAAACAACTTAAATAAGAAGAACATGCGTTGCATTCTTCAAGGGAAGTATTGAGATATGTCTTGAATGACTGAATGTCCTGCGATTAGTTAGTTGGAGGTCTCGCTGCCCGATCAGCGAATGGGGATGCGGGGGCAACACCTCTATTGCGTAAACGCTTTCCACATTGCAGCAAACGCATCCCGCATTGCAGCAATGCATTCTGCATTCGTTTAGCGCATCCCACATTCGCACTCCGCAGCATAAGCGCATCCTGTTTCTGTTGTGCGTTCTGAATGTGTTTATGCATCCACATTCTATTGCGCAATCTATTTTTCTTTTACGCATTCTGTAATAGGATTTAATGAGAGTGCATATACAAACCCAAATTAAACCCTAATCGATTATGATATTCATTCTATATTTTTCTCTTCTTAATAAAACTTTTCTCCCCTTTCTACCCGTGGACTAGCTAACACAACGTTAGTGAACCACGTAAAATTTCTGTGTTGTTTCTTTTTATTCTGCATTTTCTTTATCTTCGATTGGTTGCGATTTTCATTTTTATAATAAGAAGCATTCAACAAGTTCAACAAGTCAGATGCCACATCAAAAGATCAATAAGTTCAAAGGCTAATCTGATATCAAAGAAAGTGAACTTGAGAACAAGTTGTGAAACCCTTTCAAAATAACAACTTAAAAAACAAGCTGTGAAGCTCACGAGACAAGTCAACGTCATCAAGAACAAGTCGTGAAGTTGTTGAAACAAGTCAACGTTGAAGACAAATTGTGAAACCTCGAGACAAATCAAACTTCAAGAACAAGTTGCAAATCTCTTAAGTTAAATTCAATCTTGAGAACAATCTCTAATGCCTTTAAGACATTTTCATATGAGAAAGAAAAAGTCATAGGATAAATATTAGAGATTGTATCACACTGATAGCTCTCAAATAGAGCATACATTAGGCTAGTTGATTATGGATTTTTCTAAGGTTTGAGGGAAATAATCATGCTATAAAAGACTCAACGTGGGTAAAACTATTAGAAATCATATGCATTCATCATTTAGCGCATTAAAGGCTCAGCATCGTGTTTTAACATAAAAAAGGTAAATAAACTGTGATAAATGCGATGTAATACAGGAAATGTGGAACTTTGAGGCTGCAGAACAAATCAATGAAACTGCAGATCACAAGCGCAATATGATGCTGACTCATGTAGTTGCAGTTGAAGAATCACGCCATTAAGGAAAGTACAGAAAATCAATAAAGCAATCAATTTGGCATAATTCAAGAAATCCCAGCAATAATTGATAGCGCTAAATAATAGCACTATTTAAGCTTCCGAAGCTTCACATTTTTATTCAAATTAAACAAGCAAACAGCATGAAAAGTTTAATTAATCAACTATATTCGCATTTATCTAGCATGTTCACCAACATCACGTGCATAATAGAAGTTTGAGAATAATGCAGTTTTAAGAGGCAAAACTAGCGCATAAGCGCGAAAACTGGGATTATTGCTCAAAACTCGCTGACGTGTTGAAATTCGCAAGAAACGCATTGCGATGCAGATATCGAATAAAACGGACGAGTCAACAGAACAGAAAAGGAAAGACTGGATAATAATCAAATTATGGAATCTCTGGAACGAGGATGGAAAGAATCGACAATCAAATATTTCAGATAGAGATTTGCGTAAAGATTGAACGTGATGAACAAGAAACTTTGAATGTTATAAATGGAGAAGCAATCGAAAGAATTTGGTGTACTGGTTCGGAGAGGATACTACCGTTGATGGGTGACGAAGACGTCGAGGTTTCTTGAGAGATCTCGGTAAATTCTGTTCATCTGTAACCCTAGAAGAACTTAGTACCATGCAGTGTTTGTCGAATAAGATGTCACTGGCAACAATGATGACGATTCCACCAACTCCATAGTATTTTGTAGTCTAGTATATCGTAGTATTTATTAGTTTGCATTCTAGTTTAATTGCATCTTATAGGAGTAGATTGTAATGCTTTCTTAAAGTTAATACTATGCATCTTTTGTTTCAGACTTGATCTCCCGTTAAACAATTTATGAGTAGGGTGAATATTAAGAAGCAACTTAGGAGAATCATGTAGTGTTACCAACTAATTTAAGATCAAGTTAAGGGGAAAAAATAGTAAGAACGACAGTTGATTATATTTATCGTAGGTCAATTGAAAATCTACTTGGAGTGCTTAGCTTTTGTCTTGGAAAAGGGGATGCTAAGGGCTTAACCTCACTGTAATCTCTAGGAAATGTTTAATCTTAAGCATTTTAGAGGGAGTTAGGAATAACAATTTTACTAGCTACATACGCAAAGCTTGTTCTTAAAAGTAAATTTACGGGCAAAGTACCGGCAGATTACAGTCAAGTGCTCCGGAAGGGGGCTTGAAGTTAAGTTTAGTATGTGCTAATTTTCTCATGACAACTTATCTTGCTTAAAATAGTTATAATGCGAACATCTCCTCACTAGTTAATTAAGGTTAAAATCTTAGGTAGCACAAGTTGGATTTAGGTTGTTGATTTTAATATGGATGCGGGTGAGAAGAATTTATAATGTTGTTTGTTAATTGATAGCGCTAAATTATAGCACTATTTAACCTTCCTAAACTCGACATTTTATTCAATAGTAAACGAGAAAACAACATGAAATGGATAGTTAATCAACTACATTCGCATTTACTGCGCATTACAGCCTACAACACGTGCTTACTAGGAGTTTGAGAATAATGCAGTTTTTAGAGGTAAAATGTGCGCATAAGCACGGAAACTGTGGTGAATGCTTAGAACTCACTGAAGTGTTTAAATTCGCAGAAAGCGCGTCGCAAATGCAGACGATGAATGGAGCTGTCGAGTCAACAAGACATGATAGCTCTCAAATAGGTCATTATTTAGGCTGATTTATTGAGCATTTTATTAAGGGATCAGGAAGTTTTCGAGCTATTAGGATCATTTTGCAAATAAAAAAGTAAAAATCAGCACAAGGCCAGAAAATAGCATAATGAGCACAATATGCGAATTGGATACAAATGTTACATACAGGAAATGTGAAACACCGATGTTGGAGGAACGAAATAATGTGAACGGCGATACACATAGAAGAATCACGCATTTACAAGGTGATCGCTCTCGAGAATCATACCAACATGGAAATAAATAGGAAATCAATCAAGCAATTAAAGTGGTGTCAATCAAATCAATTCCAGCGGAAATCAAGAAATCTTGCATTAATGAAGATTTTCCACCTCACCTAGACTTGTCGACCAAGTAAATCAACACTATAAATTTCAAGAAGAAAGCCAAAGTTTGGTGAGCTGGTTGGATGGCCAGAAGCCGATACAAGTGAAAATGAGCTAAGTCAAAGGGTTAGAATTCGATTCATGCGAGAAGCAACTGATGGTGCCTGTAGGAGCCGATGACAAGGGGATTGCACACTTCACAACCATGTCAATTCCATTTTACTGTTTTTCGTAGGAGTAGTATAGTGATAAACATTTAATAGTCCTAATAAAATCTGCTGGTTTAAACTTCTTACTGTGTGTTTGTTATTATGCTGCGTTATAAGAGTCTTGAATGAATTCTCACGAATAGAATCATGTTTAGGAATGTAGGTTAAAGAGTTTTACACTACTGCATAGTTTATTTATATGTATATGCGTCGCTTTGCTAACCATGCATATGAATTGTTATGAGTCGAAACGAGGAACCACATGGAGATCCAGTATGCTACTATAGGTTGAATGCAAGTCTTTGGATCATTTAGGGAGTTTGGAATAACCTAACTATTGCTCGTGTTGCCCTATTTTACTATAGAGTTCAAGGCAGAAGCTGTCCTCTCATAAATCACTAAGTGCGGAAGCACTTCTTAGTTGAGGGAAGGGAGAAACTTGATAACTAGTCCTGCATTCTTAACCTCTTCTATAACTGTTGATTTATCTTTACTCATTGCATTCATATTTATTTCTGTCAAGCATTTGCATCTTTTTAATTCCGCATTCAAAACCAAAATCAAACACACTTTTACACCCTATTTATTTATTTTTCAGCATAACTCTCATTTTAACGGTATTATTCTTAGACATCAATCTCTGTGGGATCAATAAAAGACATACTTATTACTTGCTGCAGTTTCGACTGCGTATACTTGCGCTTAAGTAATTTCAAGTCATACTGACCAGGTGGTAACAAGCTGCTGCTAAATGCCTTGTGTGTTTTGGATTCCATACTCGCGCAAGTATACGCAGTCTGTAGCAAGTAATAAGTAAATTATCGTTCTTCACAGGGACTATAACTTATCCAAGGCGATGTTCAGGATTAAACAGGAAGTAAAAGCATATGATGCAAGGATTTTTTGTTTTGAAGTATAAACTAATAAACTTAACAGTTGAAATAAACAAGTTGAGAGAATAAGGCTAAGCTAAGATATTCATGGTAGCCAGTAACACTGCATCAACAACAACTTTTGGTAAGAGCTATTATCATACTACTCTGCACAAACTTCTGCTTCCGCTTCAGTTTGCATCAAGTCTAACTTCCATTGTAACTTGATGTGGTGAAAACCTGGCACTTCGCATGGAATAGTTACGTGTTTATTGCTAAACTCCGATTTAAAGTACTCAGCCATCAAAATACTAACCTATTGGACATGCAACTATACTTAGGTTTTTCCTCTTCCGATTTACAACCTATTAGTTCATGTGGATGGCCGGTCAACACTTACTCTTGATTTCTTGTACCTAGTTAACATGCCATGGATAGACTCTTCCTATTTCTGATTAACACATGCTAAACGACTCCACTTTTTTCGAGCGTTGCCCTAATGTATTTAGTTCATAAAGGAGAAAAAGAATACAGATAATATTAAAGAAATCATGATAAAGTAAATTAACATAAACAAAACAACAAATGTCTTGTTCACTCTCGTTTTCCGAACCCTCTCCAAACTTCCACAAGGGGCTCTCTCTTTCTCTCGTTACAGAATCTCTCCTTTTATAACCCACGTCGTCAACTCTAGAATCTTCCAAGATGGTATAAATCAATCAACGTAATTTTTCCTTGTCCGATTTTGCCAAATTCGTGTTTTTATGTCTAAGGTAAAAATCCCTTAATTTCAGCAATCTGTCTCATAATGTCTGATTAGTCAACTTCTCACTCCCAATTGATTCTTTCCTTATTTTCTTGTCCGTGCTTTGGCATTTCCTCTGAGCATGCAGTGCTCGCACTTTGCGCGTTTTGATCCTTAGATCCGCATCGCTCCTTAAATGCGAATTCCTGCAAAAACAGTATATCAGCATAAGTTATGCTAAATAAGTGCTAACCATGCTAATTTTACTCAGTTTTCGTGCTAGTTTTCATATCTGGCATTTTATTCCCCTAATGCATGAGCATTAGTGATTTACACCTTTTTCCTGCGTAATTAACCTTTTCTCGCATAATATTTTAATAAAATCTGCAAATAACAATCCTAATTTATAAAGAATTCTGACTCTTTTTTAGAGTCATCAAACTTCCAAACTTGAATCATTGCTCGTCCCGAGTAATGCTAACATAGGTGTAATAATTGTTAAATAATTAAATGCATATCACAATGTTGTGCCTTTCCTCTTGCTAAAAATAATAATTTTCTTTTAGATACAATTGCCTTAATACGCCAATAGCTTAATCATTCCGTTATTCCTTTCACTAAAGTCCCTTCAATCTCATCCCAGTTCTTTTCTTGATCGCCCTTATCTCAAAGCTCACTCCTTAAGTCAGAACTTCTGCTCTTTTGTAGTTCAATTAACCCTTTTTTTATCAATTAAGTTTGTCAAGACATCCTGTTTGAGGCTTAATTACTTGGGTTCCTTTTGAGTATAATTTTTACTTGGTCGCTATTATGTAGTCTTAGCATGGTTAGCAGAATACTTGGATTAGCCACGGCTATTCGCCCTTTTTTCCATTTCATTTTTACCCAGAATGTCTTGATTTTTATTTTACTCACTCACTATTATATATATGTGTGTGTATATATATATATATATTTTATTTTATTTTATTTTATTTTTTTTAAAGATAAGATCACTCTAAAAGCTGCCCTCACCCTCAAACTTAAAATCTTCAATGTCCTCAATGAAGGACAGGTTTAGTTCCCCCAAACTTGTACTATGTCTTAAGTTTAAAAAGGATTTGTCCTAGGGTGAGTTCGTTAGAAACTAGCATTGAGAGTCCCAGAACAGATTAAATTTTAGTGTATTGTAGGCCACGTTTTGAAAGCACATAATTAAAAAGCAAGATTCTAACCAGCATTGGTCAAAGCATAAAATTAGACAGTGAATAAAATGAAAGTAGAAATAGCATGAATTGTAAAAGATAAGAATACAAAGAAAAATAAAGAAATGCAGCAGAGAAAGGAACTTCCTTTATCACTCTTCATCTTCTGAATCAGAGCTATCAAAGTCGGTGGAAGAGACAATGTCTTAGAGATTTGGAAAGGTCGGTCTGTAGAATTGCGAGTGATCTGCACTGGCTCCATAGCACACTCGCGCGATTATCCTTCAGTTAATTCAAATGAAGATATTCTGCACTGAACACCTTCATTCCAATAATGCTTCAATCTTGTCTCCATTAACCGCGAACTCGTTCCAATTTACTTTGTTCTTAATCCAGATTGCTCCTCTTGGTTTCACCTGTGAAATTCTAAATGGTCAGCCCTTGGATCTAAGCTTACCTGGAAATAAACGAAGTCTAGAGTTAAATAACAAGACTTACTGACCCACCTCGAAGTTTGAGCTGCCAGTTTACGATCATGCCACCTTCTTGTCTTTTCCTTCTACAATTTTACGTTCTCGTAAGAGAAGTGTCGATGCTCTTCTAAGTCCAATAGTTGCATCATGAGAGCTCAGCCAACTTTCTGAAGATCGAGATTTAGCTTCTTAAACGCCCAAAAAGCTCTATGTTCCAACTTAACTGGTAAATGGCATGCTTTTTCGTATACTATTCTATATGGCGATATGTTCAATGGTGTTTTGAAAGTGCGATATGCCCATAGTGCATCGTCAAGCTGCAGAGACCATGGATAGACTCTTCCTAGTTCATCGTCAAGATACCTGACGCTTCGCATGCAATAGTTACGTGGTTAGCACGTACTTAGGTTATTTCCTCTTCTGATTTACAACCTATTAGTTCGTGTGGATGGCAGATTAACACTTACTCTTAATTTCTTGCACCTAGTTAACATGTCATGGATAGACTCTTCCTATTTTTTATTAACACATGCTAAATGACTCCACTTTTTCCTAGCATTGCCCTAATGTATTTCTAAAATAAATAAACAAAAATTACAATTGTCTTGTTCACTCTCGTTTTTCGAACCCTCTCCAAACTTTCACACAGGGGCTCTCTCTTTCATTACAGAATCTCTCCTTTTATAACCATTGTTGTCAACTCTAGAATCTTCCAAGATGGTACAAATCAATCAATGCAATTTTTCCTTGTTCGAGCTTGCCAAATTTGTGTTTTTATGTCTAAGGTAAGAATCCCTTGATTTCAGCAATCTATCTCATAATGTCTGGTTAGTCAACTTCTCTCTCCCAATTGATTCTTTCCTTATTTTTCTTGTCCGTCCTTTGGTATTTCCTCCGAGCATGCAGTGTCGCACTTTGCACGTTTTGATCCTTAGCTCCGTAAATGCGAATTCCTGCAAAAATAGTATATCAGCATAAGTTATGCTAAATACGTGCTAACCGTGCTAATTTTACTAACTTTTCGCGCTATTTTTCATATCTCGCATTTTATTTCCCTAATTGTTGTATAATTGCCTAAATAAGCAATCACACAAATCAGGATCTAATTGGAATGAAACAAAGATAGAACTAGGAAAA
>JBBMKA010006378.1:0-10335 GCA_037833695.1 Sechiopsis laciniata | reverse complement strand
CCCCCCCCCCCCCCCCCCCCCCCCCCCCCCCCCCCCCCCCCCCCCCCCCCCCCCCCCCCCCCCCCCCCCCCCCCCTATTACATCACATCTGTCACCAGCATTTTATTTGCATGTTCCTACATTGTATATCATCTTTTAGCGCAATATATTCATTATTTAACTTTAAAATGCAATGTTTGTCATTCGTATGATGAATCATGGATGCATGAGATTTCTAACCGTTTTAAGTGTAATTTGTTCTTAACTATTCAATTATTCCCCCTAAACCTTAATAAAATGCAGAATAGATTGACCTAATTTATGCTCTATTTTTTTTTTAGCAATTCACTCCACGGGATTGCCCTCACCCCCAAACTTAAAGTCTTCATTGTCCACAATTAATGTGAGGCTTAGTTCCCCCAAACTTAATTATTTTCGTCATTGAAATATTCTTTCTCAAGCTTTAAGACTTCCTCGTAAATTTTGGTTCTTTCTGTCATGCACGATAAAGACTACTTTATTGCTAGCTTTTAATCTAACGGAATTTAAGAATTCTTCTAGGAGAACGGAAATTTCGTACTAAAATCTAAAATTGCAATAATAATGCTAGTGCTAATCTTTCAAGGAAAAATTCTGACTTTCTATTATAAGTTAAGAACAAAATCGCATCCCAGTTGAAATGAAATGCACGCGTTTAAAAGTAAATGCTAAGAATATCAAAAGACAAATGACTTATTGGAAAAGTAATGAAATACATGCGGTAATGGAAGTAAATAATTGCTAAAAAGAAAAGGTTAAAGAGAACGAGACTTCCATCTATTTTCCCAAATTGTCGTCTGGCTAGAAAGTTCAGATGAGCTTGGATATCTTCATTAATGCTGGAATCTTTTACTTCTTCTGGAATTCCTTGATTAACGTCAGATTGATTGTTGGTTGATTCTTCAATAATTTACTTGTTGGCGTGATTCTTTGAATACGACTATCTTGAATACGTTATGTTTTTGCTGTTCACATCACGTTCGTTCAACAACATCCTATTTGGTCGCACCTGCATTGTATATCATCTTTTAGCGCAATATATTTATGCTGAATCATGGATGCATGGGATTTTTAACCATTTTAAGTGTAATTTGTTTTTAATTATTCAATTATTGCTCCCAAACCTTAGTAAAATGTAGATAGATTGGCCTAATTTATGTTCTATTTGAGAGCTATCATTAGCAACAAACACGTGACCTACATGCTCTCCAAACTGCAAACAAAGATGATTATTCATCACAAGTTAACGGAAGGGACAACCTAACTAAGATCCATCAAGTGACTCAAATGCTAACTACCTGACCATAAACTCAAACTTACACCTAATCGTCTGAATAAGGTCCCATCTCATTGGCTCTGGATGAGCTAAGAACAAAAACTACACCACCCAAACTAGAACAACCAATTTCTGGAAACTTTTTCGTAAGTCGTCGATAGCCAAGCCGGTGCCTAAAGTTATCTCTCATGGTTTCATAGGGTCACCACAACTCCAGTAGTTAAGTCAAACCAAACCTCTAAGCAACAACACTGAACATAACAATAATTCTCACTTCAAGCAACCAATTGATTAACCTTGACTTCAAACTGACATGAATTTAACAACACTAAGGGACGAGGTTCACTAACCTCCAAACAACCTCTACCAAGATCCACTCGATGACCGTAATGAGATGCTTAACAACAAGCCTCGATGACCAAACAACCAACAACTAACTTCTGCAGAACTTACCACCAAGGAACAATAAAAAGCAACACAACTGCACTGCTAACTGAGTTCCATTGAACTCCAAATGACAACTAACTTAGGGTCTCACTTTGACCCTCACTAAAAAACTACAACCAAGGTTGAACACCTTGAGCTGAACCTTCCTTGGTTTGAACCGTGAACAACCGACCTCTTGCTCCAACCCTAGGGCCTTAGAAGAACAACACATCGAGGCTCCTTACCTCAATAACTAAACGTAGCAAGAACGCCATCGAGTGATGTAAAACCCAAGAGGCAAAACCTATGACATGCGGTGAAGCATAACTTGTCCACTCACATTTACCAAGGTCTCTAATCACGAGCTCGAACCAAAAGCAAAACTATTGTTGGTGAACCGAACCAATTCCCCAGCCACAACCCATATCATCGAAATAGAAGCACCTACCACTCAAAAGTCCACAGCACTCTCCGAGACTGAACTTCAAGGCTCCACTCTCAAGAACAAGAAACAAGCCAATAATTGCAACAGGATCTCGACTAAAAACCTCAAGCTTCCAGGAAAAGCACAATCTCAACAGACTGCCTCCAATTTGCTACTACCGCTCCAAAGACAATTAGAACACTACTATTTTAGAGCTCGTCAATGCCTAACTTGAACAGGCACCAAGCTTCAGCAAAACAAAAAGTCCAACCAACACATCGAGACAAGGAAGCTCACAATCGAAGCAAAGCAAGTAAATTCATTTAATAAGTATTTAAGGGTATCCCAAAAGCCATAAAGCATTTAGATACTATAAAGCACTTTAAGAATTAAAATAGTTTTGCTAGAACGATATCTAGACTCTAATACAATAGTTCCTCTAGTCACATTAGCAGCTCTGGTGAGCATTCTGGTCCAAGTACCTAGGGGAAAATCCACATGAAAGGGGTGAGTTTTGACACTCTGTAAGGATCCCCTGCTCGGTGTACAACATGTATACATTCACTAGAGCATATACATTAATACAATATAAGCCATAAGAGTTAATATATCATTTACATCATAAAAGTGTACTTAGACTCATGCTCCTATGAGCTGTCCTATAACCTATGCGAAGGATCGAAATACCCTCTAAATTCATATAACTCTCTCTTGGGCAATTGGGCTACCTATATCAGGAAGAATATCCTCGACGAGCAAAGTAACCTAGTGGCCGTCAAGACTCACACTCAATATGAAACGGTTGTACAACACTGCTCACTGTGGGATATCGCCCACACGCTCCCAAGACCATGATAAAGCACATAGGATACTGTCAGGAGAACTCTGGTAGGTAGAGTGCTCCGGTTGGCCAACCTTCATCTATCATTAACTACGAATGGGATATCGCCCCACGCTTGGTAACCTAATCAACACCTCTATTTAATATCCGTAATCTAGGCAATCTCTATCCCAGGCACCAATACATGCTATAAATTATAAGGTTCCCTTTGGAACTATATACTAAATAGAGTCTTCTTTGGGAAAGCAAGCAAGTTCCCTATGGAATGATAAACAACTATCGGGTCCCCTTTGGGACACCGGATCAACTGATCCCCGATGGGACATGCAGTTTCAAACTAGTTAACCTTTAAACATCTTGACTTAACGTGCATCAACATAAATTAACATATCAGATAACATCAATAGAACAACATAAGGGCAAGGTACATACTAGCTTAAAGCGCAAACATGAATCACAGATAACACAACATGTCATACTAGTCATAATATCATAATATGAGTCCAAACAAAATATACATATGTTATTAAACCACAGACCATGATAGGGGTAAATGGTTCCTTACCTTGGCCAAATCCAAAGAATCTACTCTTCAAAGTGTCAAGCTAACCTCAAACTAGCCGAGGAAATGACCCTAAAATACAAATAATTATTTTAGGCCATAAACGAGTAAAATAGAGAAAACAACAAGCTCAAGGTCTCAAAATTACCTAAAATTGGCAAAAATGGACTTGCGGTGAAAAATAGAGCAAACGGGGCTCGGGTGAAAAATCCTCGCCAGAGCACGGCGGCGCTTAGCCTCCACGCGGGGAGACTCCCTCACGTACGCGTGAACACACTTGAAACAAAGTTGGGCAGGTTCAAGCGCGGATATGGGTTTGGTGCGTCAGATCTCTGCTCTGGTGGAATATCCTCATTGGATCTAAGTAGCAACGACTGTCCTTCACCAGAATCGAGCTACGAATTGACTAGTTGTTTTAGATTTTTATGATTTAGGACTGAATACTCGGTGAGGTGAGCTTCGAGTACAGGTAGGGGATACAACGATAGGTTGGGTGGTGGGAAGAGGAAAAACTGAAAATGGAGCTTCGGGTAGGTGCAGACGACACTAAAGACATTTTTGTTCACGGGAACAGATTCCCACGATGAGGAGAGAGCTGAAAGTCGATGGAGAAATTTCTAGACACTCGTTGAATTTTTAAAGAAGAGAACAAAAATGGGAAAGGCTGCGGCGCAGCGCAGCAAATGAATAAGAAAAGGAGAAAAGAAACACATGTCAAATCCATAGAGGGCTAGGGTTTACTTTATTTTTCTTTTATTTAATAAATATATAAAAGCATATTCTAATCACTTTGATTGTTTTTAAAACAATATGCCCTTAACTAACATTTCCAACTAAGTTTTCTAGCTTAGAATTAATCAATAACTTTTAATATATCAAAACGCTAAGAATTATAATACGAAAAAAACTAAGGAAATTAAAATTGTAAATAAAGATAGAAGCGAGAATTCTGGGTCGTTACAAGCCAAAAAAAAAAAAAAAAAAAAAAAAATTACACTTTGAATCAAATAACAAACTGTTGAAATAATAGACTAAATTTTTTATATTTGATTATTGGACACGAAGATTTGTTTCTAGTAAATTTTAAAATGTCTAGGAAGATTGATATATTTTTTTCGAAAAATTACCTTTTTAGTCCATAAGTTTGGAATCATTTTACCTCTAACATTTTAATAATGACCACTTTTAGTCTTGGTGTGTTGATGTGGTTCAAAATATGTATTTGATATAGGGTGCAATAACATGTAGCATGTAGCTTGTTTAAATTCAAGAAATTTAAAAATAAACTTGTTGATATTAGAAATTGATCTCACATATATATGTTGAACCATTATGCTAGTTGACACTTTTATTAACTAGATTGGTTCTTTAATCAATTTATTACGGTTGTTAAGATCAATTTGATACATTATGTTTATTATTATCATTAATATTACTTGAACCAATATTTAAGCCTAAGTTTTATATTGTTTAAGTGATTCATATAATTTAATTTAATTTAATAGTAGCCACAACATCTTTTAATTTATTAATATTATAATAAAGTTTATTGGGATTAATCTCTCTAATATAGTAAATCTTATCCCACATGATTTTGTATCATGTTTCATATGATTAATTAGAATAAAATATGAAATTATATTTTCTAATTTACCAATGGGGATTAGAAAAAGGAACATAATTTGTTAGTTTTATTATTTTATTTAACTGATTTTAATTGAATTAAGACTTTAGCCCACATGCAAGTTTTATATCGTTAGATTCATATTATTCATGATTTTACATTAGTAGAACATACTTCATATTAATTAAAATACGATATTAAATTATATTTTCTAATTTACCCACAGAGATTAAAAAAAGAAATATAATTTGATAATCTTATCATTGAATCTAATTGAATTAAAACTTTAGTCCACATGCAAGTTTTATGTCACTGTGTAGGGCTTGAAAAATACATGGTATTTGGCTCTTATATTATTTGAGAGCAGTAGTGCCTTCTATGTAGGACTTGATAGTCCCCCTCCCCCATTTTGTACTAAAAAAAAGTTTTATGTAACTAGATTCATATTTTTCATGATTCTACATTGGTAGAATATGTTATACTTCATATTAGCTTCAAAGTTAGTAACAAGAGCATAATTAATTAACTGTAGCAATTAAATCTATGAGTTTCTCTAAAATAATATGTGACGTTTCGTGCTCAAATCTTCTGTAAAGTTTGGAAGGAGGCAGTTGTTCTTCATCTGAGGTGAAGCATTAGGTTTGGAGAATAAAGAAATGTAAAATTTCTTGAGGATGACTTGATTAGTGGGAGTGATCGATCATAGGATATTGATCTTAAGAAAGATCATTCAGATGTTCAGTGTGCCACTTCAAGTAATTGACTGATCATTATTGTTAACAATGTGCCTTAAGTTCAAATGCGTGCTGAAGAAGCAGTCCTAAAAGAACCACAATCTATCCATTAGAGGTATTTGACATTCCATGATGTCATCTCTTCATTTTGTTTCAAAGAGAACGTTATGAATCAATGTTGATCTGCGATCCGGGTGCTAATATATTCGTAACAGTAATTAATTTAAAGTTAAACTTATTGCTAAGTATGCCTCGGAATCGCTTATGCGCAAGTATGCGCAGTCGGAATGTAGCAAGTCATAAGTATTTATAATTAATCGTTCTCCACAGAGAATTTGTAGCGCATCGGTGTACTTCAAGGGTAAGTAGGAAAACAAGAATAGGATTAGGGAAGTGTGTTTTTGTGTTGGTTGAAAAGAAGTAAAAAACTAATAATGCTAATTTTTTAAACCAGGTTAAGGATTAAACATGAATGTGCTGCTTGGTAAGACTGAAATCGTACGAATCTAGTTCTCACTGCAATTCCACACAAATTTAGCTCAGGACTTCTCACACGCTATCGGGATTAACCTCAACCCCTTTTAATGGTGTAAAAGACTTTGCACCAGACTAAACGTAACCTGCTGGGTCTTCTACCAGGTTCCTCTTCCGAGTGTGCTGGAGGTGAATATAAGTGGGTAGCAATCCGACTCATGCTTAATTAAATACAACATTATAAAATTTACTCACCCACATCCATATTATAATCAATAACTTTAATCTAACTGATGCTGACTAATGCAAATCCTAATTAAATAGTGAGAAGACATCGCATTACAAACCAAATTAAAAGCAAATTAAGTCGTCATAAGAAAATTAACACATACTAAACTCTAACTTCAAGCCCCCTTCCGAAACACTTGACTGCAACCTGTCGGTACATTGTCCGTAGGTTTACTCTTAAGAACAAGCTTGCGTTAGTGAGATGGTTATTCCTAACTCCTTTCCAAAGTGATTAAGACTAAACACAGCCTAGTGATTACGGTAAGGTTAAACTCTGAGTATTCCCTTTTTCAAGGCAAAAACTAAGCACTTGCATGTGGATAGTCAATCAACCCGCGATAAATAAAATCAACCGCCATTCTTACCGATTTTCTCCTTTAACTTGACTTTAAATTAGCCGATAAGATACCTTTTAATATTAACCTATTCATCAATTGCTTATCAAGAGATCAAGTCTGAAATAAGAAACCCATAGTATTAATTTCAAGAAAGAACTACAATCTACTCCTACAGAATGCAAGTAAATTCAGTACATAATGAAATACTAAAAGACAATATATTAGCTACAATATACTAAGCTACAATATCTTTGAAGTTAATAGACCGCCATCATTGTTGCCAATGAATCTTCTTCTACAACACCGCGTGGTACTGAGTTCTTCGAGGGCTACAGATGAACGGAATCCGCCAAGATCTCCCAAGAGATCTTGGTGTCTTCGACACCCATCAACAGTAGTATCCTCCCAGCACACTTTCTTCTTCGATTATTCCTTTATTTATAGCGTCCAGGGTTTCTTGTCGACCACATTCTATCTGTGCTCAGATCTTTTGTCTTGAATATTCGATTATCGATTCTTTCCATCTTGGTTCCAGTGATTCCGTAATTTGATTATCGTCCAGCCTTTCCTTTTATGTTCCGTTGAAGTATCCGCTTCAATCTTCATCCGTATTCGTAATGCTTTTTCTGCAAATTTTAGCACGTCAGCGGGTTTGAAAGTAATAGCGCCGTTTCCGCGCTTATACGAGCGTTTTGCATCTTAAAAGCCGCATTATACTTAGTTTCTATTATGCATGTGCTATTGGCTAACATGTATGAATAAATGCGAATGTTCAAATTAAAGTCTATTTTTATGCTGTTTGCTTGCTTCTTTTTTTACTTAAAATGCAATGGTTTAGAGGCTTAAATATTGCTATTATTTAGCACTATCAAATGTATATACTAGAAGGTTAGTGAGGGACATTAAATTTAGCCTTATGTCTTCTCCTAAAAATGAGTTCGAACGGGAACAAATGAAGAACATTCCAAATGCTTTAGCATTGTTTATTGGGATGTTATGGGGATTTCAGAGTAACCTAGTTGTTGACCACTAGAGAGATATGAAGAAATTTATTAGATTCCTTCAAGGAATAAAAGATTATATGCTCATGTACAAACAAACAGACAATTTGGAGGCGATTGACTACTTCCACTATGGAAGTTGAGTCTGTATCATGTTTTGAAGCTCTACCTTATAGGGTCTATAGTTGAAGAGTTTCATTTATGGGTTTAGAGTTGTTGACTCTATTTATAAGCCATTAAGAATGTACTGTGACAACTAGACTGCTGTATTAATGGCTAAAAACAACAAAAGTGGTAGTCGAATTAAGCATATCAACATTAAATACTTGGCCATAAGAGAATGTGTTAAAGATAAGAAAGTGGTTATTAAACACATTAGCACTGAGTTGATAATTGTTGATCCATTATTTAAATGCATGCTACTAAAGTATTTCAGGGATCATGTATTCAGTATTTTATTGAAACTATTATTCAGTTTATATTTTCTCGTTAAGTTGTGCACATATGTATTTATTCTTGAGAAAATATTACGTCAGTATGGACCTAGAATAAACATAGGGTTTATTCATTTAAGTATGTGGTTTGAGTTGAGAAATATGATACATTGTGATATATGGAAGATAATACTTGCATTAAGATGACCTGTCGCCATAATCCATGTGTTTTGTTTTTCATCATATATTTGTGAGGCGTTCATGGGTCAAGTGGGAGAATGTTGGAATTATTTGTTAATTAATTTATTTTTCAATATTAATTATTAAATACTCTTATATTTAGTGCCTCATTATCTTACTAACCGCCTAACCACTCCACTACCCCACCCATTTTGTAACCACTAATTAATTATAGTTATTTTATAAATGAGAAAATAATGTTTAATGAATTTATAGAGAACATTGAGAAAACTATAGAGAGTTTTACAAAACTCTTTTGTCTTTTTCTTCTTGAGCTTTTGGTCTCCTATGCCTACCTTTCATTAAAAAAACCACACTTGAGTTAGAAAGAATGAGGGTATAGAAGAACTAAGAACTCTGCTACCGATGTTCGTTGATGTGTTTGTGTTGTAGTTTGAGGTGTGCTTTAGTTTTCATCTCGGTTACCAAAATAATGGCAGGAGGTACGCTTAATTATTTTTATACTTCCACTACATGTGATTAATTTTAATCACATTTAGATATATTGAGTTAAGAATGTCTAACACATTCAATACAATTTTTTTAAAGTTTTTTTGTTGAGTTGTGATTTAACCTATTTTTGTAAAAATTCATAGATGCAAATAGCAGAATTTCAGGAAATAATTTTCTAACATCTATCACAGAATCGCATGCATAACAATTAAATGAATTAAATAGGGAGTAAAGAATTACAACCTTTGATGCGTGATTCCCAGGTCTGAAAGAAAGCCTCTGCAAGGAGATATTAGGGCACCAACTGCAACTCCTCCAATTAGTCCACTAGCAACAGAGCGATCCCACGTATGCTAGTACGGAAGAGGGTGAAATGTTTCACTCTCTTACTTTTATTGGGATGTAGAGGCAAATAAGAATTTAGGGCGTAACAGTTTTTCTATCGTATGGAAAAACCTTTTTCTTGCTCTCTTACTCCTAACCCTACATATATACGTACAATTAGGGTTAGGCAAAGAGAAACACAAAACCCACCTAATAACCCTTAATGGCCCATCCAATATAAAACCTTTTGGGCTTTATGTTTAGTTCAGTCCATTGCTGCTATGTGTGACCTCTTAGGAATTAGATATTTTAGTTGTTAGTTTAATCTAATTAGTCTAACTATAATAATTATTCTCTAGCCAGTAATTATTAATTACTAAAATATGCTAATTATTATCTCCATAATAATTGCTGGGATTTGTCTTAGGACACGATTCCTTTAATCTCCCACTTGTCCGTAGCCAAGCTAGCAATGCTAAATTCCTTAAATCTCTTAATACCAGAATTTGACAAGATGATTAACATCTGATGTGATCCATGATGTTTCTCAAATTCTATTTTTTGATATCCGAGTTCGAATTGTTAAAACATAGATTAACTTCTTAATCCATGAGCATGGCCATGCATTTTTCAATTCTTACTTATCAAGAGGCCCAGATATCAGTCCTATCTAATAAGAGGACTTATCCACTCTTATATGACAAAAACTCCCACTCAAATCTTGACCAACCTGATCACTGCTTTTATAACCTCATTTTACTGCACGGCGTTTAACAATGTCAAATTCAAATAAATCTTATCATGGTTGTAATGTTATACTCATGTCTAAAGAATCCACTAAATACAAAAGAATAATTCTACTATTAGAACTTTGTTAG
>JBBMKA010006376.1:0-10336 GCA_037833695.1 Sechiopsis laciniata | reverse complement strand
TGGATATATTATGGAATTGAAATTTATTGGATAAATATCAATTAAAGTAAATAAAACAATATATGGAATTTTTTAAAATTAAATGGGAAAAATCAAATGGAAAAAATGCATAATGATTTGTCCCACATCGAAAAGTTCTAAGTTGAAACCTTCACCACTCTAATATAAATAGGAGGCCTTGGAGGCCTTTATTCTCATCTCACTCACTTTCAGAGTAACCTTTCTCATAAGTTGAAAAACCTTTCTAAAAGCTGAGATCTCTTTTTTCCCCATGTCAGATTATACTGACAAAGTTCCTAACTCCCTTCTCTAAAGGCCTCCCACCAAGCACTCAGTGGTAGCAAAGAAGCCATAGCTTGGAAGAGCGGAGGAGATCGTTGTCCACGGAGAATAGTCGATTCTACTCAACATAAAGACCCGCCAGATTAGATCAGAGGTGACAGTCAATGTAAGTATTGTTTTTCAATAACATGTGAATAACCTAGGGTATTGCATTTAGAATAATTAGATTAATCAAAGATAATTAATTGGATTAATTTTTGTGAAATTTTTTATTATTCACACGCTTCCGCCGCGCTAAATGGATGCTCCTACCCTATATTCCCAACAGTTTTGTTCGTGATGTTTGTCCTCACCTGACCAAGTTTGACCCAAAGTCTTTAAAATGTATCTTCCTTAGATATTCTCGAGTTTAGAAGAGTTATCATTGTTATTGTCCTAGCACTAATCGGTATGCTGTTACTTTGATGTTACCTTTTTTTAGGATACACTATTCAGTCCTTTGTCTAGTCCTTCACTTGAGAAGGATGATGTGTTGATTTATGAGGTGGTCTCTGAATTTGGTGGTCTCGAACCACCTTCATCGCTCCCTGTTCCATCTTGTCCACAAATTACTCAGGTCTACACCAGGCGTTTACAACCTCAGAGGCATGCCCCGTACCTGTGAGCTCTTCGTCATCTAACTTGCAATCTAGTGATGATCTTGATTTTCCCATAGCTCTTCGTAAAAGTAAGCGTTCTTATATGTATCCTATTTCCTCATTTGTGTCATATCATCAGGTGTCATCACCATCTTTTTCCTCTCTGACTTCACTCGATTCTGTGTCTGTCCCTAAAACCATTAGTGAGGCTTTGTCCCATTTTGAGTGGTACCAGGCAATGGTAGAGGAGGTGACTGCATTAGATACAAACAGAACTTGGGAACTAGTTGCTCGTCTAGAAGGAAAACAAACGATCGGTTACAAATGGGTGTTTGCTGTCAAGATGAACTCTGATGGATCTGTTGCACGACTCAAGGCACGCTTGGTTGTAAAGGGGTATGCCCAAACATATGGTATTAATTATAGTGAAACTTTCTCCCCTGTTGCGAAAATGACGTCGATTCGATTGTTTATTTCTCTAGCTACTACTAATGATGGGCCACTATATCAGCTTGATGTTAAAAATGTTTTTTTTTTTTTTTTTTTTTTGCATGGTGATTTCCTAGAGGAGGTGTATATGGATCAACCACCTGGGTTTGTTCCTCAGGTGAAGATTGCTAAAGTTTGTCGTCTTCATAAATTGTTGTATGGGTTAAAATAGAGCCCATGAGCATGGTTTGGAAAATTGAGTCAAGTTCTTTTAAAGTCTTGAATGCAGAAGTGTTCTTTAGATCATTCCGTGTTTATCGCCGGTCTAATCGTGGGATTGTGTTACTAGTAGTGTATGTCGATGATATTGTAATCACTGGAGGTGATGATTTTGGGATAGCTTCACTGAAGACCTTCCTTTATAGCCAGTTTAGTACCCAAGATCTTGGGAACCTGAAATATTTCTTGGGTATTGAAGTAATGAGAAGCAAGAAAGGGAATCTTTTTGTCTCAGCGGAAGTATGTTCTTGATTTATTGACTGAAACAGGAAAGTTAGGCGTGAAATCATGAAGTACTCCGATGGTACCAAATCAACAGCTTGTCAAAGAAGGATAAACTTTTTCTGATCCTAAAAGATACAGGAAGATGGTTAGGAAATTGAAGTATTTAACAATCATAAGATCAAATATCATATTCTGTGAGTATAGTGAGTCAGTTTATTTCATCTCTCACAATAGATCATTGGACAGCCGTGGAACAAATTTTGAGCTATCTGAAATCTGCTCTTGGAAAGGGTGTGTTATACAAGAATCATGAACATTCTAATATTGAATGATATTCAGATGCTAACTGGGTAGACTCTAAAAAAGATAAGAGCTTGACCTCAGAGCAGTGTGTGTTCATGGGAGGAAATTTAGTGTCTTGGAAGAGTAAGAAACAAAATGTGGTGTCCCGTTCGAGTGTTGAAACAGAATGCAGAGCCATGTTATAAGTGACATGTGAGATAATATGACTTGTTTAGTTACTGAACGAGATTGGAATGAAAACTACGATACCTGCAAGATTATGGTGTGACAATCAAGAAGCTATCCACATTTCTTCGAATTGAGTGTTTTATGAAAGAACAAAGCACATTGAAGTTGATTGTTATTTTATTCAAGAAAAGATGCAACAGGTTTGATTTGAACTAGTTATGTGAAGATTGGGGAACAGTTGGGTGATATATTCACCAAAGCGCTGAATAGAGCTCGCATAAACTACCTCTGCAACAAGCTAGGCTTGATAGGCATATTTGCTCCAGCTTGAGGGGGAGTGTTAGGATTATATGTGTAATGTGTATTTTGTATAGTTTACTACTTTCCTAGTTTAGGCCCAGTAAGTTCGTTAGGGTTATTTTGTACTCTATAAAAAGGCAATGCCTCTTCTAATAAAGGTGGAAGGACTGTTTAAGTCATATCTCTTGATTGCAAGTCACACCTGCTCTCAGATCCTTTTAATGGATTTCGTGTTTGATATCACAAAGGCGTTCTCATTCATTATTCAAGAAGAAGAATAAAGTATTGATGAACTCTACAACTCTTTAGCAATTGGTTTAGCAGCACAAGCTTCAAGTTTTACGGCAAAATCAATGTTCAATTCTGAGGGAAAACTCGTCCAATCTTCAGGTGGAGAATGATAAAGTTTGTCGTCTTCGTAAATCGTTGTATGGGTTAAAATAGAGCCCACTAGCATGGTTTGAAAAATTGAGTCAAGCTCTTTTAAAGTCTAGAATGCAGAAGTGTTCTTCAGATCATTTCGTGTTTATTGCCTGTCTAATCGCGAGATTGTGTTACTGGTAGTGTACGTCGATGATATTGTAATCACTAGAAGTGATGATTTTGGGATAGGTTCATTGAAGACCTTTCTTCATAGCCAGTTTAGTACTAAAGATCTTGGGAACCTGAAATATTTCTTGGGTATTGAAGTAATGAGAAGTAAGAAGGAAATCTTTTTATCTCAGCGGAAGTATGTTCTTGACTTATTGGCTGAAACAGAAAAGTTAGGCGTGAAATCGTGAAGTACTTCGATGGTACCAAATCAACAACTTGTCAAAGAAGGATAAGCTTTTTCTGAACCTGAAAGATACAGGAAGATGATTGGAAAACTGAACTATTTAACAGTCACAAGATCAAATATATCATATTCTGTGAGTATAGTGAGTCAGTTTATTTCATCTCTCACAGTAGATCATTCGACAGCTGTGGAGCAAATTTTGAGCTATCTGAAATCTGCTCCAGGAAGGGGTGTGTTATACAAGAATCATGGACATTCTAATATTGAGTGATATTCAGATGCTGACTGGGTAGACTCTAAAGAAGATAAGAGATTGACCTTAGGGCACTGTGTGTTCATAAGAGGAAATTTAGTGTCTTGGATGATTAAGAAACAAAATATGGTGTCTCGTTCGAGTGTTGAAACAGAATGCAGAGCCATGTTGTAAGTGACATGTGAAATAGTATGGCTTGTTCAGTTATTGAACGAGATTGGAATGAAAACTACGATACCTGCAAGATTATGGTGTGACAATCAAGAAGCTATCCACATTGCCTCGAATTGAGTGTTTTATAAAAGAACAAAGCACATTGAGTTTGATTGTCATTTTATTCGAGAAAGGATGCAGCAGGGTTTGATCTAAACGAGTTATGTGAAGATTGGGGAATAGTTAGGTGATATATTCACCAAAGCGCTGAATAGAGCTCGCATAAACTACCTCTGCAACAAGCTAGACATGATAGACATATTTGCTCCAACTTGAGAGGGAGTGTTAGGATTATATGTGTAATGTGTATTCTATATAGTTTACTACTTTCCTAGGTTTAGGCCTAGTAGGCCAGTTAGGGTTATTTTGTACTCTATAAAAAGGCAATGCCTCTTCTAATAAAGGTGGAACGACTGTTTAAGTCATATCTCTTGATTGCAAGTCACACCTGCTCTCAGATCCTTTTAATGGATTTCGTGTTTGATATCACAAAGGCGTTCTCATTCATTATTCAAGAAGAAGAATAAAGTATTGATGAACTCTACAACTCTTTAGCAATTGGTTTAGCAACACAAGCTTCTAGCTTTACGGAAAAATCAATATTCAATTATAAGCGCAAAGCTCGACCAATCTACACGAATTGAAGAATAAAACGGCACACTGTTGATAAGTGTTATCACCTGCAGGAATTTTCTCTTGGATATCCACAACGTGGGACTCAAAAGTTGCAAGCTAAAAATGATTCCAACCCTGTTTCCACCAATGTCAAGGTTGCAATTGTATCTTCCACCATGAATCTGATAGGGCGTGATGACTTATTTGTAGAAGATTCTTTTATCCATTTCCAAAATGTTTTGAACACGTTGCTCTCCAAATTGAATACAACAAAGACAAATTTTGGCTCTACATCAGGATCGCATTTGGCAGGTATTGCTTGAACTTCTAATAATTTTTTATTTAGATAATAGACTCGGGTGCTTCAGCACACATTTGTTACAATCGCGCAATGTTTAATAGTCTTGAGCCATTTTCTACTTCTATTGTATTGCCGGATAATGGTGTACATGGGTTGGATTGAGTTGAGTTGAGGAAGGTTTTCAACCCAATCTAAATTTTCGGGTTGGTCACTTTTTCAACCCAACCCTTATATTTTCAAGTTGGGTTGGGTTGGGTCATCGGGTTTCATCAATACATTATAGTCATAAACTATGCATAAAAAAAAAAAAAAAAAAAAAAAGTTCCAGCTAAAGGTAATGAAAGGAATGTAAATATCAATTATGCAAAATATCCAATCAAAAGTCACCCATCATTAGTCCTATAATCATGGTTCATATAGAAGATCCTAACTATAAAACATAAAACAAATAGATAATCAAAATAACTAGATGACATAACTCGACTTCGATAAAGCAAATCGATAATTAAAACCAACATAATATATGACATAATTTGACTATATATTTTTATCATGATATTAAAGAATATTGGAAAATAAAAAATCTAAAAATAATAACTAAATAAAATAAATATATACATATATAAATATGTTAAAGGTAAAAAAAATATTTTTTAAACTAATTAATTAATTCGGATTGGTCGGATTAGCTCTGGTTAATTTTAGTTTAACTCTTAACCCAACCCAACTCATGAAAATTTTATGAATTTGAACTCAACCCAACCCACCCGTCAAATTGGGTTGAGTTGGTTCAGGTTAATCGAGTTTTCGGGTTATTTGAACACCCCTATTGCCGGATAAGAAAAAGATATTTGTTTCACTGATTGAAACAGTTTAGAATTAATACCAGTTTATTATTTACTAAAGTTTTGTTTGTGCCTGATATCAAATACAACCTTCTAACGCCTTAAGTCATCAAAATGATGTTATTGTGAATTTCTCTACTGTTGACTGCAAAATATAGGAAAGGTGCAGTTTGTAAACGATTGGGAGGGGTGAGGTTCTTGATGACTCGTACGACTTGGCATATTCTCCAACAAGTTATGTTTTAGCAAGCATTGTTTTAAAGGTTTTATTTTTTTAGTTTTTTTTTTTTGCATTTGAATTCGAATTGTATAGAGAATATTGTATGGCTTATGGCTAAACAAAGAAAGATGCGTTTTCAATCCAATGAAAGAAGAAGTTCTGAGTTGTTTGATTGCTCAAACAATCAAACAACTTGTCATTGCCCAACCATCTAAATAATGATGCCAATATCGAGACCTTTCCAACTACTCTTTTATCTCTAAACATTGACCCTATAATGTCTAAATTTTTAAATCTTTTTCTATCCAAGTCTCAACCTAAACCGAGCCTCATTTCTACCATTGATGAGGTCATTCACTCTGAAAAATGGCAAGCTGCAATGCAGCAAGAGATCAAGGCCTTAGAGGCTAATCACAACCTAGACAGTAGTTCCCCTCCATTCGTTAACAATGCGTTTCTACACGGTGATTTAGAGGAAGCCCCTTGCATGGTCTCAGGTTCCTCTTCTTCTGCCAAGATGGTTTGTCGCCTGATCACGTCACTATATGGTTTTAAACGGGGCTCACGTCAATGGTTTGCCAAGTTTTCATCTACACTCATTTCCATTGGTTTCGCACAGTTAAAGGTCGATTACTCCTTGTTTTTTAAGGCTAAATGTGATGAATTTATAGCTTTGCTTGTTTACGTGGATGATACAATCATCACTAGAGCTAATAGTTTAAAGCTCCTCTTAGATCCTTCTTGCAAATTGAATAACTTGGACTCCCTACGTTATTTTTTGGGCCAGATATTACTTTCGCACTAAAACGCCTAATTCAATATGTTTTGAAACCAAACGAAACCTATCTCTACTACTCACTACCTACTATGGTATTTGAAGGACACCTATTTCGTTCTTTTGCTGACTCCTATGGGGCTTGTGCGTTCATACACATAAATCAACTACTCGATTCTCCATTTTCCTTGGGGATTCCTTAATTTCATGGAAGTCTAAGAAACAGACCAATATATCGAGATCTTCAGCTATGGCCGAGTATTGAGCCATTGCCTTTTCACTTGTGAGCTCATGTGGTTGTCATACTTGTTTCTGACTTATATCATCCATTGTGATAACCAAGCCACCATTCACCTCACTAATAATCCCATTTTTTACGAATGTATAAAACACATCGAGTTAGACTGTCATTTTGTGCGTGAAAACTTGTTGTTGGTTCTCACAAGAGACTACTTGTACGTACTCATTGCCAACTAGCAGACGTGTTCACAAAGGCTCTCTCGACCCCTGTGCTTTTCCCACTATATTCCAAGTTATGACTCCATTCTCTCTTTAGTTCAACTTTAGGGGGATATCATATTATAATATAATTGTTTGTAGTTTGTTAATATAACAACTTTACCAATCTAGTATTTAATTAGGCATTGTAAACAGTTCTGTATAAATGGCTCTACAATGAGAGATTGAATAAACCTTTTGATTTTTCACTTCACCGTTAGTTTCAATAGTAACACTTATTGTTATCATCCATCGAATTAAAGTTTAAATTATATTAAATGCTTTTTAGCATATTATAAAATTGTTAGTATTGATCTAAAAGGCATAGAAAGTGTCAAAATTGCATCATCTGACTGTAAAGGGTTGAAATGAGAGGTGGCTTTGAATCAGTTTAGATCAGTTGCATCAAAAAGAAAAAGCACCAAACAAAAAAAGAACCTTTTTTCAGCTCCCAATAACAATGTAACACTTATTGAGAGGGGAATCTCTTTTATTCTTTTGCTTACAATAGTTACATTTGTTTTCACCAATTTCTACAAATTAAAGTGATGCTGAGTCTGATCAGTCCCTCAAGCCTTAATTCTTTTTTATACAAAAGCAATCCTTTTTGTTCTTAATTATGGTGGACCAAGTTTAAGATTTTTTTTTTCCTTAAAATAGAACTTTAACCGAAGATATGATAAATTTTGGTTTAAGTAAAAAAAAAATTAACAATTAGAATTTCGAATTTATGACGTTTTAATCCACACACTTATAAAGATTGAACTATAATTTTTATTGACGAAAAATTTGATTTGTTGACTAATCAAAACTCAATTCAATTTTTTTTCTTTTCTTTATGAAGTAAGTGGAATTTCTCTAGTGCTACCAACAAGAAGAGACTAATGAAAAGCATATGCATGATTTCACCTTGTTTAAATGTGTCTCTATCTTGTCTGTGTCTTTGTTTGAACAAATGTGTAATTGTATCGTAGAATCTAAAAGGTATCATCTTTCACTTTCAAGAATTTTGATATGCGATAACAAAATTTTACATTGTCGCAAAAGATGCATATTTATGAAAGCGAACAAAATAAAGTATTTTTTTAGTTTAACAATAATTAAAGATGAGAGATCGACATGGTTGATGGCCTGATAGTTTCGTTGTTTTGGTGGAAATTCAGTTGAGCACCAAGGTTACGAGTTTGATCATGAAAATCGATATTAACTTGAAATGAGTGTGCTCAATAAACGGAGTTTTTTAAATAGTAAAAGTAAATATAAATAAGAAAATTTGTTGTAGATAGCAAATTCTAACATCCATATTTTAATTATAGCAACTTTTAAAAAATATTTTATACATAGTAAAATATTGGGTACTTATAAATTTGGTCGTTTGAAGAAAGTTAGAGTTTAGTCCATATGATTTAAAAATTTAGGATTTAATCCATAGCGTTTTAAAAAAATTAGAATTTAGTTATTATGGTTTTAAAAACTAGAATTTAGTCTCTATGATATGATAAAAATCTAAGAATTAGTCATTGTTGTTCGTAATCGCTTAAAATTATATGCATGAAAATGAACTATTCATGCGTAAATGATGTGACTGCTTTGTTTCATCTGTCATTTAACTCACATGTTCATTATTGACACATGATTAGCTAACTTTTACGTACTCAATTCGCTAACGATTATAAATAGTAAAGTCTATTTTAAAGATTTTATCAAATCATAGAGACTAAATTCTAGTTTTTAAAATCATTGAGACTACTTCTAACTTTCTTAAAACCATAAGAATTAAATTCTAATTTTTGAAATCATAGAAATTAAATTTCAACTTTCATCAAACCATAGAGACCAAACCTATAATTTACCCTAAAATATTTAAACTTTCATCGTTTCAATCAATTTGTCATCACTTTCAATTTGATTGAAATCATAATTTTGTGAACTTGAATGAAACTATTGGTTTAACTTGATTGAATCAAACTTTTCTATATTTAAATTTTATCTAAAATTTTGACATCCATATAATTTTTTTTTTCATTATTCATGAAAAATCTCTTATAAATAAACTATTTATATTAATTTTGCAAGAAATTTACTGAATATGTTTCTTTAGTAAAAAAGTACCAAATGTTATTTTTTAAAAACGAAATAAATCCAAGGAGCCTCACAAAAAAGAATAAACTTTACAAAGGGTGGAAAAAACTTTGAGAAATAGGGACAAAAACATATGGTTATACAAATATGCTTATAAATGACCACTCAAAGATAGGCAAGTACTCTAACAAAATGCTACACTATCATCAAATGACATGACCTCTAGTAATCAATTAGACACATGCCAAAAAGTCTTAATAAAAGAGTTCCCAACTTAGGTGTATGAACTGATATCCCAATCAACATGTAATCCAAAATTTTCAATTAGGCATATTTTAAAAATACATCACAATTGTAATTATTGATTGATATAATTAAGTTTACTCCAACTTATCTACTTAAAATTTTAGGTTAAGATAATTTAACATAAATGAGCATGTTATCAAAATAAAAGGTCTTTGAATTCGAGTTTGGGTTAATTAGTGGTTTAACCTATTTCAACAACAATACAACATTTAACAATACTTCTGGCATGTTAATTATCTTTCATAGTGCAAAGAACAAAGATGGGACAAAAAGATGAGATCACAAAGCAAAGAAAAAAAAAGTTTCTCAAGAAACCTCCAAATGAAAGCATTCAATTATTTGTTTGGAAAAATTATGTTTTTGGTCTCTAGGTTTAGGGTTTAATTTAAGTTTAGTCCCTATATTTAAGAAATGAACATTTTTACCTTTGACATTTCAATAACGTTCACATTTAGTCTCTAAATTTGGAGTCTAGTTTCAGTTTGATCCCTATATTTCAAAATTGAACATTTTTATCTTTGATATATCAATAATGCTCACTTTTAGTCCTTGTGGGTGTGTTTGTTTTTGGTAGAAAAGAGTGGAGTAGAGTGGAGGAGAAATAAGTGGTTAATAGTAGTTAGAATTAGTTATCTACTCATTTGGGGATTGAGGTTAAAAGTAGTGGAGAAATTAACTATTTGTTTGAGGATTGGGGTTAATAGTGGTTGATACTTTTTTTTTTCTTTTTTATTTTTTGAAAATGTGGATGGAGTAGTCTATAATTAAAAATTTATGAATTTTAATTATTCACCTCAATTATTGTTAACTAATCTTAAAAAACATT
>JBBMKA010006375.1:0-10336 GCA_037833695.1 Sechiopsis laciniata | reverse complement strand
GAAAAAAGGACGGATTAAGAAAAAAAAACTGTAGCTAATCCGTATTCATTTAGTCCGAATTTTGAATTTAGGTAATCTGGCCACCAAACAGATATTAGGGGTATTTACTTAATCTGGATTAAGTAAATACCCCCTCCAAACACGCCCTTAATCTTTAGAATATCACAAATGTTGATGTCAAGTTTTTCTTTTCTTTTTTTTTTTTTTTTTTTTGAGTACATATAATGTAAACATATGTAATCTAAACTCTTCAAAATTTATTTTTAATTAATATTCATTTTGTTCAAACATATTTTTTATAGAATAAAATATATGTATATAATAATATATTAACTTTATTTCATTGTTAAAAAATAAGCTAAACATATATTTATTTTATTCAAGGTTTTTCTTTAACAAAAATGAATTATAATTTAGAATATCTAAATAATTTATTCAAATTTGAAATATATATATATATGTGAACCTTTTTTTTGAAGAAAAATAAATTATATATGTGAACTCGAATCTTTCAATTATCAAACCAAATAGTTTTCGTAATTTTTTTATTGTAAAAAAAGTATGATAGAGAATATATAATAATACAAAATTCAAACATTTTAAAAATAATTACCATTATTTTAAAGTAAATTAATGTTATACAACTTACTTTATTTATGTTTACATTTCTTTTAAGATAAATATCAAACTTAGAGAGGAAGATTTTGAAATTATTATAGTTTTGTAGTAGTGTCAATGTCAAGAATAAAGAAAAATATTATTATGATTATTATTAAGAAAGAATTTTTAACCAAACATATCTATAATATTATTATTCATACATTTATTTTTATAATATTATTCAAACATATTTAATTTTTATATTTAATCCTATGGGGTTGAATTGAATTATCACCAAACAATTAAATCTACGCGTCACCAATCATTTCGATATTAAAAAATTTATTAAATGTTAACTCATATATTCAATATCAATTCAAATATAAAAAAAAAATTATGAACACAAAAACCAACATTTTATTTAACTTTTTTCCTACCTATAAAATAGTTCTTTTTTTACAATAATATTATTTAGTATTATTTTTGCCAACAAAATTATCAATATATATCTTTACTCATGAAAAGTTCACGTTAGTATTTTCTAGTATATATACGAAGCCCTCCTTCAACATTTTCTACCAAATTTAAGTTTTCTCTCATGTGTTGGTGTAGTTTTCTTTCTTTCTTATTCATTATTCATCTTCTTGCTTTTAAATTTTGTTGTAGGTTTGTATGTTGCATTACTTTAACTAACCATTTTCTTGGTTTCTTTTTGTAGGATTGAAAAATAGTAGTGGAAGAGATGCACAAAATGTGAGTTTTTTTTTCTTATATTTTGGTATTTTTTTTAAATTCATAATTCATGCCTTATTTTGACTTTTAAATCTTCGTGTATTACTTTATCTAGCCTTTATTTTGATTCTTTTTTGTATCAAAGATATTCCTTTGTAATTTAGCAAAAGAATACGAAAAGATGTACAAAAAAAAAGGCCAATGTGAATAAGAGTTCCGTGTATTCCCACAATCAAAAAATTATATATTCGAATCATCCTTCCGCCAATTGTAATTGAATTAGAAAAAGATTACAAAAAAACAGGGTGATATTGTAATTTGAAATCAAGCACAAAGACAATTCAAGTTAAATTCTATGATAATTTTTTAAAATTTTTTATAAGTGTATTTAGCTTCTTCTAAAATAATAATAATATTATTTTGTAAAAAATTATATACGCACATATCTATGATTTTTTTTAAAATTTTTTTGTGGTATATAAATATATTTATTGATTATATTACTTTCTTATGAAAAAACTAAGGTTATTCAGGATTTTTTTTTTCCAACTCCTACTACAAAGAAAAGATAGAGATTATATTGAGAAAGGTAACAAAAATTACAAGATTCAGCAATATTATGTAAAAAAAGAAAGGTAAAGATAGTTCAAGTTAAAGTTTCAATTACTATTTTATTTGGTTAAATATACATCTAATTATAAATAATTAAAATATGTCGAGTATTAAAAATAAAATTGAACTTGTTTTAAGAAAAATGACTTAACAATTAAAAAATATATTTTTATGATCATTTTTTCTTTTCTTTGAGTCGCATTATATTTTTTTTCAAAATTATTTAAATTGCTATCTCACTAATATGAAGATATAAAAGATGAAGAGTTTATTTTTAAAATAATATATTAATGTAAATATGAAAAGATGTATATTAATTATCAATGTTCTTAATTCTAAAAAAAAGTGAATTTTCATACTGCATAGTTTAATATTGGTTTATTAGTTTCTCATTTCATTTTTAAGTGCATGGTTTCCATATTTTTTAATTAGTAGTTAATTTTTCTTAAAAGACTTACCATCTATCTTTATACAATTTATAAATATATTCACATTATATTGTTTGTATTAAAATTATTAACATTATTGAATTTGTTTTGATTAATATTATTATTATTATTATTTTTTTATATAGAGACTATTTAAAAAAAAAAAAATTACTTGACCATGACCAAAATTGAATAAATATTAAACAAATCCCAAATTACATACCAAAAAATGGTTTTAGTATTTAGTTTTAACTAATTGGTTTTTAGTTAGTTGGATGTTGAATTATAGATTCATATTGAAAATTGGAAGAAAATATATTAATAGATAAAAAATATTAATACTAATACATGACACCTTCTCACCTCCTTTCTTTGCCACACTTCTATGAGAAGCCTTTCTTTTAACCTGCAGTGAGCCATTCTCCTTTATGTGCCCTTCCATCCCTCAGTCCCTGATTGACTTCCTAGACGACCAGTTGTATACCCTCCCCAGGATACTCAAAGCCTTTCTCTTTGTTGGATTCCTTGATTACAACTCATCCTTTCAGAGTTCATCTTCAGGTTAGTAGTTAATCATAATGTGGGCATTTAATTTTTCTCTTTTCTTCGCTACCGAGTAAATGATGATATTGAGCAAGAAACCATTTCGACGTCGTGAAATTAGTCGTGCTACCTTGGAATAATTTCATTTTTTTCTAAATTAGTCGTGCTTTCATCGCCCTGACATGTGAGGTGGAGTCGGTGGGATAGCTTCTACTACAATCCTGTATGCTACTTCTCATGCTTTCTAGTCCCTTGAGATTGGAAGGAAGCTGCTGATGTTTTTTGAAGTTTAAAAAGAATCTATCTTCAAGCTTGAAGTTTCTGGTTGTGCCACTTTAATTTTGGTTATTAGAAATTGCATTTAGAAGAGAAGCAGGAAGTTATTTGATCATGCCATCGTGGTAGAGTTGCCCTATAGTGCCAGATTTTAGTGTATACTGCCAGAACATCTTGGTTTTAAATCGATGGGAAATTGTGTTATGGATTATGGATGGAGTATATGTGATGTTAAGTTGTGTTCATATCTTTGTCTATATGATGAGATATGTTGATTTATCCTGTTTGTGTGCTATTTCTGAATGGGTTTTTAGGAGTTATGTTTTCATTGGTGCTGTTGCAGGGTTTCCTAATAGATGTGGATATTACAAGTAGCTTTCTTCAAATCATGTTGATAGGGATTGTTTTGATGAAAAATCTGCAAGATACGTTCTCAACTTTTTCTTCTGTTATCAGTTTTGTTGGTATCTTTTATGTGAAAGTTCTATTTCCAGTTTTAAATAATGCTTGTTAAATCTATTCTTCTTTTCTACATGTTTTAACCATCAAGGATATGCTTGGATAAGTGAAAATAGAGTGGTTTGGAAAGGGAAATTGGAAGGAGAGGTAGTAAAAAAAACTTAGTTGGAGAAATCTTGTTCGGAAAAGGAGATGTTTAGGAAATTTTGTTTGAATAATGTTGATCGGAGGAGTTCTAGAAAAAGTTTGTTTAGAAAAGGTTGTTTGAGTGAGAGATTGAAAAGAATATTTTCCTTTCAAATGAATAAATTAATTATCTAATATATGCCATCGATGATACCATTTAGATGTGACAATTATAAGTAGTTCAAGCATGAGATAATAAAAGCTAGTTCAGGACAGTTTAAAGAAACAGACCCACTTGATATTCACTCCAACAACATTATATTGCCTTTTGGCTTCCTCATATCTGGCTGCACTAATATGAATAACCTTTCAAAATTTTGCAGGTGGTGAATTGTTTGAGGCTTTTATCTGTCATTGGTAGCTATGTTTCTTTCTTCACCTTTTCATATAGTGGTATGTATGAACGTCCTAAAACACTTCTCTGGCATATTTTCAATTTTTATATGTTTCATCTGTGTATAAATCACGAAAATCTTCCAATTTGTAATTTCATTTTGATCTCATGAATGAGTAAAGCATTCCGACTTGTTTATTTTTTGCTTAGGATACAATCTGGTGAAGTATTTCTACTTTTTTAGTTGGCCTGGTTTGAATTATTGTTAAACGTGCATCTCCAAGCGGTGACACAAGTGGTTGAAGACTTGGGCTTTGATGCTCTTTTCAAGATCCCTGGTTCGAAACTTACCTGTGATATTAATAGGTAGACACCTCTCGAGTCTCTATTCCTTCGATATCTCTCGGTGCTTGGCCTAGGGACGGGCGTGGTTACCTCGAGTATAGTGGAGCGAAACTTTGATTTCCCGATTTAAAAAATATATATATTGTTAAACGTGCAATTGTCATTTGCTTTCCTTTAATTTTGAGCAGCTTATAATAACTTCTCAATAATAATTCACCTTTGATCTTGAAAATCGATCTCAGAACGATAAAATGAATCTTTATTTTGTCTGCCTTGTTTATAACTAGCTACAATACAACATGATCGACGATTCTTTTAATTTTTTAACTGAATAGGGTGTTCCTTTGTTACTACATTGTATGAGTATATTATAAATACTTCTATTTACGATATATAATTTCAAAGTTTTGTTACTACATTGTTTAGGTACTTTGTTCAAGGTGAGAATCATTTGCATCTACAGTTATCGTGTTAGTTGTCAACACACGTATACTTTGTATAAGGGATAGTGTACCACACTTCTTTGTAATGTTGTAAACTTTCTAGTTTCAAACACTCTGTAGACATTTTAAGGAGTATCAAGTGTATTTTATTACCGTGAATTTTTTTTGTTCAAGTATAATGTATAAATTGTTCGAGTCATATCTAAAGTGATATTTGTTGAAACATCTTGTGTTTAGATTTGTGGCAACATATTATAAATCTTTTTTTACAGCTAAAAACACAAACAAAATAGATTGTAAATAGGTACAAAAAATGTCATGCAAAATGCTAATATGACAAATAAATAGCCATAAATTGATCGATCATGACTATAATATAATTAGGGGTGATTTCGGTTCGATTTTTGTCGGTTTTGTGTCAAACCGACAACCGAATCGATATCCTCAGTTTTTGATTAATTGGATCTAAACCGATGTCCAATATAGCATAAACCATTGGATCGGTTTTCATTTGGTTCGGTTTTTGAATAATTGGATCCGATCCGAACCAATTGCCAATATATTAATAAATAAAAAATAATAATTTTATTATAAAATTACATACAATTAAACCCTTCTCTTTTTTGAAAAATGTAGATTTTTTTTTTTTTTAAGTTCAAAATCCTATAGGTCTATACATGAAAAGTTAAAGATTTTTTTATATAAAATAATAATAAAGTGAATGAAAAAACTGCAGCATTAAAGGAGAGATGCATGACCATTTATTATTAGGAAGAGTTTGACAAAAAAATACTCTTAAAAATATCACACAATTCCTGTTCAAACTTGGGAAGATCAAGTCAATGAGTATAATCTTCACCAATGTGCCACTGAAACAACATGTTAACAATATGCTTTAAATAATATATATAAGAAAATGCTTTTTTAGAATTTTTATATACATTTCGGTTCGGTTCGGTTTTTATTGGTTTTTTAAAATGAAAATCGAACCGAACCGATATTTTTCGGTTTTTTCAAAATCCAAACCAATGTGTCCAATTTTGTGCTAAAAAATCGAACCAATCCTGGATTGGTTCGGTTCGGTTTTTCGATTTTTCAGTTTTTTGTTGCACCCCTAAATATAATGGCATACATGGCTTGACCATGACACCTAAATAGTGTCATTAATATTTTTTCAATGATTATGTATATGCGTCGTTAATAGATCAATCATGACTGAAGTAAAATGTCATAAATGATTCAACCATGACTTAAATAAAATATCATAAATGATTCAATCATAACTATATGTATGTGTCATTAATGGATCAACCATGACTATAATAAAATGTCATAACTGGTTCTATAATGACACTTCTAAATTGTCATTATTACTTTATCAATGACTATATATGTGTCATTAATGATTTATCCATAACTATAATATAGTGTCATAACTGATTCTATCATGACACTTTTGTTATAGTGTCATGGTTGAACCTTTTATGACAGCGAATACAATGACTCTTGATTTTAGTCATGGAAGGTGTTCATGACTATAAATTATAGTCATAGAATATGCTTTTTGTAATAGTGACTTTTCTCATGTCTTTTAGTATTATTGTTTTCTACATAAATATTGTTGTTTAGTGTTACCTGAATAAAGTAAAAAAGTATTATAATACAGTATTCACACATAGCAACTTGCACGTTATAATTTTCTAGTCTAATTAAAAGGTAAGAAGATAGAACAATTTTAGAGAATAAAATAAATCTAAGAATTATTAAATTTTAATTAGTATAGTATAAAAACGATCGATTATAATTAATTTATATGTTCCTATTTTGAAATAAAATATAGAGTTTTAAGTTTTTATATTTATATTTATTTAAAATATAAAAAATAGACAGATAAAGTTTAAGAATGTTTAGACATTCATAAAAAAAATAATAATAATAATAAAAAAAAAATCATAAGAAAACATAACAAATATAAATATTTACTTTTCAATAGTTTGAAGATTGTTATAAACGTTTCTCCAAAAGTTAAAACGATTACCAATTTTGTGCATGAATTATTAAATTATATAAATTAGTCTTACAAAAAATTAAATAAAAGTAAAAAAATATAGTGCAACAAAGAAAATAACAATAACAAAGAAAGAAAGAAAATAGGAACTCAAATGGTTGGAAAGGGGTAGGGGAGAGTCTTATATTTGAAGGAAAATTTTTTACTTACAAAACTTTTGCAATCTTATCGGTTATGATGTTCAATAATATAATTCATTTTTATGTATTATTTGAGTGAATATGTTTTTTTTAATGAATATATTCATGAGGAAATCTTAAGTTTTTTTAAATAAAGTGGATGGATTGATTTTTAAAAATAGTTTAAACTCTCATTACTAAAGAAAAGCAGCGTCGGTTTCTGTGCATTTATGAAAAAAAAACCTTTCAACTCCTATTATTAATTAAAAAGAAAACGTTGATTGAAAATAAAGTGGATGAGCTTTTTTCTTTTTGTATGTGGGAGAGAAATGACAAAATTAGTAACATAATTAATAAAATGCTTAAAAAATGTGGGGCTGATCGTATGTCAAGAAGAAAACTGCATAAAAAGACGTGGGTATAATTTATTTTAATGTAAAAAACTGTACAGTAAAGTTAATGTGAGTTTTTTTAAGGAAGAAAATGTTTGTAGTTATATAACGTGGCTTGAGGTAAAATCGTCTAAAAATAATTCTCTCATTAAGACACATTAAGATAGTAAGATAAGATATGTATGTATGTTGCAATGTGATCGTGATGCGGAGAGGATGACGTCCTCTTTCAAAGGTTTCTCTTAATTGAAAGAGTTTTAGACTTGTCACCAACCATTTTCAAGAAGTGATTGGTTACCAAATTTTTAACAAGTGATCTGCATAACCAGAATAAGTTTGGGAATCGTTTGTGTGTAGGAAATGTATTAACACTTTATGACATGTGTTTTAAAAATAGTTACCACATTTTATCTTATATTACTCAAATTATTTTATCATTAAATAATCTCCAATTTTTTAAAAAAATATTAATTTTATGAACAAATGTCCTACATTTGATCTTGCCATAATTTTAAAAATAAAGGGTCCATAGTGGTGGGTGAGATTATACACATCAATATATTATCATGTAAATTTATTCAAAGAAAAAATTCGCCTAGAAAATTTGAGAAATCTCAAATCTGTCATAGGTTTTACATGATTTTTTTTTTATTATTATTTTAAACAAAATGTATGAGAATTTTCGTGATTCTATAGAATTAAAACTCCTAAAAGAAGTAGTACTCTAGCAATACCATGTATCAAATAGCAAATTGTTTGTTACGGGTACGAGTCTCAAATGTTGTTAAATTTAAAAAAAAAAAAAAGAATTAAAACTCTAGTATGTTTCTCAGTTCTAAAAAATTTTAAAGTAGAAATTTCAAAAAATAAATAAATAAAGTAGAATAATTTTGTTTCAAAAACTTATTTTTAAGAAAATGTTGTGAGGATAGAAAGAATAAGAAAGTAGGGAAGAAGAAAATGGATGGGTTAGTTGAAAGCTTACATTTTTTTCATTTTTTTTGTATTTTACTTCTTAAAGCGAGGAAAATGAGAAATTAAGAAGAAAAATAAGTAAATAATAATTGAATGAAAAAAAGGAAATTAATAAAAATAAAAAAATAAAAAAATTCATAAAAATATACAAAAAATGTTGTATCTACAGTTTGCCCCCTTTTGTATATCCTTTGAAAGAAGAAAGTGTGAATAAAGGAAGAGATCAAACATGTAAGGACCCGACCAGCCAGGGTCTTTAAACCTAAGTCCTTAACTCTAATTGCATGAAAACAGTTTTCAACACCTAGGTCATGTGCAACTAAATCCAAAAATCATCTTTAGAAAAACCACTAAAAGAACAAGTTTGTAAAAACCATAAATTCGATTAAAAAGAACCTCAATAAAATATTTACAACTTATCATGCCCCTAAAATAGTTCATGCAGAAAGAATAAACTAAAAGACTCTACACAAAATAATGCAGCGGGTCCCAAGGTCATCTCCAGCTCATCCGATTGCCCATCTCAGTACAGTCAAGTAGTAATTATAGGAATTCCACAGTGGAAATGATGAATTTTTGCAAACTCAATAAGACTCCCCTAGCTCGAAGAAAGACATGTACAAGAATACAGACATCAGCAAACAAGTATGATAAGCAACACAATCGAAGGGTATACAAAATGCGAGCTCTTGAGTGTTAGGTTAGGAAACATCATCCTTGACCTACACCTCGCAGAGTAGTCTAAAGGTCATAGATCGAAGACCACAGTTCACAAAATTCCTCTGACTTGAGGCCAATTTGGGCAACCTACTCCATGTCAAGGGATCCAGCGAGCTGATCATCCTGACGGCCAATAGATATCGTACTCAAGGTGAAAGCCAGGTCCACACCAGTCACCAAAGAACCATATCAAGCTCATACCATATACCTAGAGAGTGCCCTAGGCTACTAGTAGAAACCACCGATAGTAGTGAACCTGGCCGGCCGACCATCCACGGAAGTCTTGTGGAGCGAGGATATCACCTCAAGTTGGGATGTGAGCCCGAATACCATCATTCACACCCATCTACTAGTCTCCTTTATCAAGTTTTTTTGACTTGTTTGGGTCCAAATGAGGCACCGAGCCGTGCATCAAACATCATGCAAGTCCACATCGGAACATACTAACCACATGCAACTCGACCATATCAGGCAGACATACATGAATCATGCATCACTAGTCATACAACAGACAAGGCATGAAATCTATATGCTCTTAATGGAATCAAATGCAACATACGATGCACATGGTTATGCTACATACAGACAAATTCTCAGCTAATGCAAGTAAACTGGTACATGTATTAACCATGTGTCCTAAAAAAGGGGTAAAGGTCTCTTACCTGGCCGAATCCCCTAGTAGCGCTCCAAGTATCCCCTGAAAGCTCCTAACAGCCAAACATAACTCTAAGCTTTGAAATGAAAAAATCGATCAAAACTAGCACCTTAGACCATCACAATTGGATATAGAACACCAAAATTACCTAATTGCAAAGAGCCTCGAAAATTATGCCTCGATAACTCTTAGGAACTATGCATGCTGATGGGTTGCGATTCCGGTGCTAATATATTGTACAGTACTTAATTCAAAGTCAATTTATGCTAAGTGTAACTCAAAATCACTTACGCGCAAGTATACGCGGTCAGGAATTGAAGCAAGTAATAAGTATATAAATTTATCGATCCCATATAGATTGAGATATAGAGTTAACACTATTAAGATAGAGTTGTGCAGAAAAGTAAAGCATGAGTGTATGAGTTGTTGTGGTTTGGTTGAATTTGGAT
>JBBMKA010006374.1:0-10338 GCA_037833695.1 Sechiopsis laciniata | reverse complement strand
TCTAAAAAAATCTAATTATTTAAAAGTATTGTCCAAAAAATATTAAAAAAATGTAAAAAAAAAAAAAAAAAAAAATCCCTGCGGGGAACCTGACCCCGCCAGGGAATCCCTGCCCCGATCCCCAAAAAAAAAACGGGGATTTTTCGGGGGACAGGGATTAAATTAGGGGGCGGGGACGGAGCCGGGGAATGGTAGATTCGACCTCGGAAGTTGAGAGAATTTCTCTCATGTCTTTCTTCTTCATTCGTGTGGCTGTTGATTGTAGATTCTAGGTCTTTCATTTCCAAGTATTTTCAGTTGTTTGTCACGTCTAGGTTCTTTTTGGTGTTAATCCCTAGTATAGGTTGTATTGGTTAGTTTTTGCTTCTTTGTTGTTGGGTTGAACTGGTAGATAAAGGTCTAATCATGGTTAACAATTTGTCTTCTTCGTGGATTAGTATGGATAATCTGCATTTGCATGTTATTCGTAGTCAACTTACTTTAGTGGAGTCCTATACTTCAGTCATGAAAATCGACATGTGATTACTCCCTAAAGTCTATTGAAAAATTACCAAATTAAGGAATATTATAGAATACTTATCTTTTGAGGTGGAGCCCAAAATCTCCATACCTGTTAAGACTTATAGTTGTTAATCTTGTGGAATACGTTCTTATTGTGTTATAGTTGTTAATCTTGTTTGGAGTGTGTATATACGTATGAATTAGTTCATTAGAATACATTGTTCGCTTACCCTCCATGTAACACTCTAGTTATTTTAAGTATAATTATGTATCTTTTTATTGAAAATTATAATCTAGAAGCATCCCTAATTTTTATTATTATTTTTGGAGAGATTTAATTAAAGCTAACGCTTGGAAATTTAATGGGAAACCCTCAAAATTATATTTAAGGTTCTTTCTTCTTGAATTGCTAATTAGTTTGTTTAATTTAAATAATTGGACTCTTTCTTTTTGGATTCAATTAAAGTAAAGGCTTTAGAGTTTTCTAAAGGTTTTTAAAACATGTATCCTAAAATGGAAATGGTTTTTTTTTTTCTTTTTTTTTTTGTATAAATAGAATATTTAGAAATCTTATTTTTCAAATCCCAAAAGCAGCCATCAATCCCCATACCCTATCTGGACCATTTATCTCATTCTCCTTTTTCTAACCCTTTTTCCTGCCACGTGTCGTGCATCTAGCCAAGGACTGCTCCTTCAATCTCAGCCGCTCGTTTGTTTCCTCCCTATCTCTCCCACTGCCAGCGTGCCACGTGTCGAGATCCTAACCGTTGTGTGCTCCTCCTCCCTTTCGTGCGACGCTGCGATTGTCTTCGTGGACGACGTTCTCTCCGGTGAGTTCGTCCTTTGGCCAACACTCGACGACGTCGTCGTCACCGCATAGAGCGTCTCCGCCACCGACACTCACGTTCGTGCACAGACCCCCACCGCCGTTCTGTTTCGTAAAGTTGCAAGGAGTCTCGTGCGTTGTGGTGGCTAGAGCGAGCTCATCGAAGCTCTTTGCTCACACCGTTGGGTTTGATAGTAGGTCTCTTCATCTCCTTCTCTCACTTTAAGACATGTAGGTAAGCCGTCTCTTCTTCAAGCTTCGTTTTCTACCATGTTTTTTTGGTGAGTTGAGCTTTAGATCCACTTTTTCTTTCTTAAATTGACGAAGCTAGGAAGGTCCGTTCGTAAATCTAAGACTAGATCCGTGCATAGGGCAACGAGACGAAGGAAAAGAGGTAAGGTTCGTAAATTTTCGTGGCGACGCACGGCCATCGGCCAGCCACCACAACCGTCATTTTCTGGCGACGTGCCGCAAGCTCAGTTTCTCACCCCCGTTTGTATGGTGAGCTTTGTTGTGGCTAGTTTGGTTTCGTTTGTCCTTTTCATTGACTTTTAGTAATGTTTCTTCATTTAGGTGCTCTCGAGTTTCGTCACTTCGACTCGTAGTTCATCTTGGTGGTTCGGTCTAGAACGTCGGGAAGGTAAGTAGTTTCATTATGATCCGGATTAAGTGGCTTAAAAGCATGTGAATAAAGACTTGCTAGGATTTAAAGGAAATGAATGTTGGATGACTTGTGCTGTGTTGGTGTTGTAACTTTGATTAAACTAATTATACCCGTGTTAACATGGAATTGTAGTGTAGCTCGTAAACTGTAAAGTCTCTATTTGTTGTGCCTACGTGATCGCATCGTCATTCTTTGAATCGTACCTTTTGCTTGCATACCTGTTAGAACTTGTGTTGTGTGATCAATATCATGTTATTGATGTGACTCGCTAATGCCCCTCAAGAATCGAGCGAGGATATGGATTCTCTTTACTTTGAGGCACGTGGTTGAGCTGCACTAACCTATAGGTTGACTCTTACATCCGACCAAGGGATTGGATCTCATCCATGTGTCACATTGTGTGCGGAACAATGAGTTCCTTGGTTGTTAAGCGCACGTACACCAACCGTCGGGTGGGGCGATTGCACTCGCCTAGGCTAGGTACGATCTCGTGTGACTCTAGTGCTAGTTATATCTCTTCGTTATACTTGGGGAACCTCATATGCTTCGTGCATGGTTCCATTTATTTTCTCGTCCTTGTACGTGGAAAGGGGATCCAGTCATACCTTGCTTGACCCTGACACTACTAGAAGAGGCCACTAGGACAGATGAAGGCGCGGGGGAATGCATGTCGGTGAGCTTGCATGCATTTTTGGGGATGTTGTCTGCAGGTAGGTCGGTCCCTACATGTTAGGGGTTAGAAGATGGTGCCCCGAGCCCGGGGTTTAGGGATCCTGCAGTTTCTCACACTCGTGGTTCTCCTTGACAGGGTTAGGTGACTTTACTGGCATTGCTCCTCGTAAACTCTTAAGAGACTTCTATCCTTTCCTTATTTATTACTCCTTCTAATTGAAAAGCATCAGATATTCAAGATACTTATTTTAGGAAACTCCGTCAAATCAGCCATAAACCCCATATGTGTTGCTGTCTCGACCCGAGGTTTAGGAATCTTGTGTGGTTCCCTCACTTGTGGTCCTCCCAGATAGGGTCGGGTGACTTTATTGACATTTGTGTATGCCCTACGAATATGCTATCAGAGTTGCGCAGTAGGAGAGTGGTGGGTCTCTGATATAGGTCAGGCTACCCCCGAGGCATTCAGGTATGTCTCTATTGATACGCTATCAGAGTTGCACAGTGGAAGCGTGGCGGGTCCCTAACGTAGGTCAGGCTACCTCGAGACAGCTGTGTATGTCTCCGCGAGCACAGAGTGACAGGTCCTTGATAGGTCAGGCTACCCCGAGGCATTCGTGTATGTCTCCGTTGATGTAGTTTGGCAGGTCCTTGACGTAGGTTAGGATACCCTGAGACATTTGTGTATGCCTCTACGGACACAGTATGAGACGTGTCCCGACCTGAGGTTTAAGGAACTTGTGTGTTTCCCTCACTCGTGGTCCTCCCCTGACAGTGGTCAGATGATTTCTCAGCATTTAGCTATATCTTTGCTCATGACTTGCACGTTGTCGTTTGGCATTATTTACTCGTGACCAGCCCAAGGGTCGGGCACGCATGTGTAAGGCACTTCATTTCAGTTCTTTTTATCTTCTAACTTGTTTCTATTTGCATGTTTAACCCCATGGTAGAGTTCCTTACTAGGTATATTTCGATGTACTCATCCCTTACATTTTCAGGTACTAACCCATTCCAAGGTGGCTAGGCTGGGAGCTGCATCAATCATGGACACGGTGTCATTATTTCCTTTTCCACATTGTTTTACTTCATGTCAAACTTATGTTTTAAACTCTACTAAACTATCTTTGTTTTTTAACTATCGGGACTCGAACCACGTTTGTATGTTTTTCGAACTATCAGCTGTTTTTCACTATTTTACGAGTTTTGTTTGGAAAATTGCATATGTTTTCAAATTGATTTGTGGATTTTAAAATGCATGCGCCCGTAACACCCCATTAGAGTATTTTAGAAAGTCAAGTCGTTACACTCTCCCCCCTCCTCCACTCTAAATATGTTCATGTGCCCCCTATCACCCCTGACACTGCTTCTATTTTCCAAAATTATGCACTCCATATGTAGTCCCTACAAAATATCAGTATGCGTTGTGTTTGTACATCCCATGTACATCGTGATTGTCGACTTTTACCTAGATCGGGATTGAGTTTTACTAGATAAATGTTTTACTGGATTGGAGAATTGTTTGTCGGCAACTCTAATTGAACGTGGTCTTCGATTTTTCAAATGTGATTGTTTGTAAGTCGATTGTGATTTTCATTTTTTTTTCTTGTTTTTTAGCCACGTCCCCCAAATCTTAGGGATCTGTTAACTATTATTAGTAGTTTAGATTTAGGAAAAAATTGAAATATTATAAAATTAGTTATGCTTAGATTTAGGAAAAATGAAATATTATAAAATAAAAGTCGTTGGCTTTGTTTAGATTTAAGGGAAAATTGGTTTTTTTTTTTTTTTTTCTAAATTTCGTTAAACACCTAAATCAAAAAGAAATAAAGGGTTTGGGGAAGAAAACATTCATCTCTCTTCCTGATTTTTTTTAGCCATCGATTTGAAGTGCAGGACACAGTAGCCATGACCTTTATTTGTTCTCTAAATTTAGTCATTTCCTACCATTACCCTAGAAATAATGATTACACCAAATAATTTATTTAGATGTGAATTTTTGTAGAGTGGTTATAACTAATAACTTATCTGATATAGATTTTTATAGAGATATGGTAGTAATAATTTGTTTAGATGTAGATTTTTATAGAATGGTTGCAAATGAATTGTAGTCAATAGTTAGTTTGAATGTGAATTTTGGTAAATGATTGTATGTATACTTTTTATATGTTATTTATATGAACAATTTTTATAATAAACTTCGTGTTTCATTTATACATAATATCTCATTTTCATTAACATTTATAACTTTGATCTTTTGTTTTGGAAGTTTTTTTTAATATCTAATCTAATTTATTTAAATAACGTTAAAATTTTCTAATGTGTAAATGTAATCAATTATGTAATATTCATCAATTGAATAATCATTATTTACTCATTGAGTTGTTCCTAATGGTTGAATTATTATTTGTTATTAAAATTTTAGTTTGATTCCATTTCCTTTCATATTAGTCATTACATTTTTTAATATCTTAATCTATGTAAATTGGCATTTATAATAATTTTGAAGTTAACTATAATCAAAACTAAATTTAATAATTCCTCGTTATAAATAAAAATTTGATCAATTTAAAGTTAAAGTTATAAATTTAACCTTTAAAAAAACATAAATGTGACATGATATAGAAAAATTGTTATAAATAAAAATTTTGTCATAAATTTGTCATAGGAATTATAAAAAAAACGTGGTGTAGTGTGTCCAAAAAAGTATAGACTTTATCTATTAAAGTAAAATCAAATCATATAATAAAACCACGATTATATGATAGTAACCATTTTGAAATCAATACGCTACGAACCTTTTCGGTATGTTCTAGTGACTATAACGTACTACTTACAAATTATGAGATTATATATTCAAATTTCTCTTTCTCCTAAAAATTGTTGAATAAAATTATTACATTTAAATTGAATTAAAATTCTATAATTTCTATATGTCAAAGAGATAAGAGATGCAATTTTCTCTACAAAAAAGAGCACTACTATAGTAACACGAAGTATGGCCTAGTAATTAAATAGTTACAAGTTTGAGACTCTCTACTCTCAAATATTGTGGTCGATCTAAAAAAATGTAATTTTCTCACCCAGCAAAGGTTATTCTCGCCTGTTGAAGTGTTATAATTTGTCAAAGTTAAATAAATAAAAAATACAATATGTTTCGGCCTATTTAAATGTATGTGTATATATATATATATGGAAATTTAATATATAATCTCTTGATTATCCACCAAAAAAGTTGGGTTTCGATGACAATTTCTATAATTCGATAATCAAAAGTTAGTTTGATCCCCCAATCCTTTAATTATTGTTGAATTAAATTTTTTTTAAAAAAAATCTCGATTATTATCATGCCAAGAGTTGAGGTCAAAATTTTAGTCATCCTTCAAAGAGGGTACAGAGCTCTCAAATAAATGAAAAATTAAATATCAATTCTCGGGATCGAACGTGACCATCGTGTTGAATTGGATTACCACCAAACCATCATACCATCGTCCGTTTCAGTCAACAAAAAAAAAAAAGAAAATATATATAATTGTTTTAGAATGTACATATCACAATATAAATTAAAGTTTTTTTTTTTTGAAATCAACAACATCTAAGATTCGAACCCATAACCAACTGATTATTATTTAATATATGATATCATAATAGTACTATTGTGTTTTTTGAATTGTTAATGGAAGTTATTACATTGTTTTCTATCAAAATTTAAAATAAATAACAAATATATGTTCAAATTAAAAATAAAAATATCAATTTGGTCCAATTCAACTAAAAATTTAAGGTTTAAGTTGGTTACTCAAACATATCGGATTAGATGAATTGATAGATTTACCAACTTGAAACTTTAAATTGATTTAAAAAATCAATTTAAGTCTACTCATGTACACCTAACATCCTTGATTCAAATGGTAGGAAATGCTAATTTACCATTTATTAACTTCTTGATTTTTATAATTTTCCTATATATCATCAACATCATATAGTGTAAAGGTACTTGTTAAATATGAATTACACATCAAATTGTATTAATCCATATGGCGAGTTTAATGAACTTGGGTTAGTCTTGGGGTTCGGTTAACTAACCATGAGCGTGTGTAAATTGTGCTATTATATAAAACACCTTTGGGTCTTCTTCATCCTTTGAAAAAAAAACCCTAGTCACCAAATTTGAGAGCTTTTGAAAACCCCTTTAATGGCAATTATGAGTGAGCTTGATCTAGATTGATCAACTCACATTCTGAATAGTGGAATAGGCTAGTCCGAACCACTTTACATTGGTGTGTTAATTTCTCCTTGCTATCCTTCTTTACTTTACCTTTTTATTATGTTCATCTCTATTGTTTGGTATTGTTCTTAGATTTAGAGAATAAATCTGGAAACTATTCTACAATTTGGTATCACATCGAGTGTAGGCTTTAGTTTCTGCTGTAAATTGAAATACATTGATTATATTTGTCGAAATCTTATTAAAAAGAAATTTCAGTATCGTATCTTGGTTACTCGATTTTTTTTTGTGAAATTTGAAGTTCCCTTCAGTAATCGAGTCTATGATTTTCTTTTACTTTGTCAATTTCGTCTCTAGAACTCACTATATCAGATCCTGAGTCTAAAATTGCTTGAGTTTGATTCCGATTCTGAAGAAGCTCGAGCCAGATTTATTCATTTAGCACCAAAATTTCCGTTGATCGGAAGCTCAGTAGATAAGTTGGCAATAATTTTGTCCTCGTCGGCTATGGAATTGGTAAAATCAACAACTATTTGGTTGATAAATCAGTCTTTGGTGATTTTTCTTTGAATTGTTAGTTCCAATCGGTGAACATCTGGCTGCTAATCGAAAAACTCTATGGCGAATTTTTTTTTCCTTATTTCGCCTAAGATTGAAAATCGGCAACATGATTTTGCATTTGGTCCATCTCGTCCTCTACTTTCACTTCTCGTGAGTGTTCTTGTACAGGCTGTGTCATCAGATTTTGATTTTGACGAAATTTTGTTCTTTTTTATCTGCAACAATTTTGAAGATTATGAAGTAGTTTAATTTCAGCACATTCCAGCCAAATCTGAATCCTCCAACATCAATTCCGACAAAAGTTATTCAGCGGGTGGAATTTTTTTTAGCATAGAATTTGGGCCTTTTGGAAGACGATTTCGACTTTAAGTGGGCAAATTGATTTTGTGGTATTAATTAATTTGATTCAGCAGGGCATTAAAGTCAAATTGAGACCAAATTGAAGTTCTGAGAAGTTCCTTGGCAATTTTAACATGTTCTTTATTGATATACTGCCACCGAATCATTGAGCTAGTTTTAGGAACATTTTGATGCTTAGACTATCTTTGTTGAAACTTTGAGCTAAAATTCACTCGCGCTGCTCATCTGATATAATTTTATGATATCTGAATACCACCGACACATGAAGCTAAAAATCGTCCAAGGTAAGCTTGCACCATTGGCAGGGTTCCACTCTAGCAGGCAACAGACTAGGCTTATGCCTGTGTGGTAGCTACTCCACACCCGGCTGTTGGGGGAAGAAATCTGTCCTCACAGCCCGACAGGTGGGGACATATACGTTGGTCCACTCTCAGCCTCTTGATGATGACATTCTAACAAGTTCTATCTAAGATCATTCAACCCTGTTTCCTAACAATCAAACATGCTCAACAACATATAACCCTAGCATGGTACTACGAGCTTAAACAGGAATCAAAGCATGTTGGAAGAACAAACCTAGCATGGCACTAACATGTGGAAACAAGATCAATACATGCTAGCAGAACAGAACAACATACAATCCTATCCACTAACATGCTCTTAAACAGTAAACATGCAACAAGAACACAACCAATGAATATTTCGCAGGGCCCACACAACCCTAGTAAGACATCCTTACCTAGAAGGCAAGCGAATAAACACAAATAGATAATGCTCCTTGAGCTACAAAACCAACAGACCTAACAATTAACAATTAACAAGCACGAATTAAATACTACTATCTAACAGCTCGAAAGATGAATCGACTAAACACAACAAGGCTCAAGAAGGAGTTACCCAAATCTGAGAAGAACTGGCTCGGCAGCGAGGCCTTGGCGAAGACGAGCTCTTGGCAAGGCTTGCAGTGAAGGGACAGACGGCTGGGCTAAGTGTAAGGCTTAGCGAGGTAGACGAGGAACCGCGAGTCAACGTGGACGAAGGGCTCCCTGTGGCGAAAGGCTCGCTGGGGCGAAATTCTAAGGGCGAACGTAGCACAGTGGATCTACTCGGACAAGTGGACGGACGAAGTTTCAGTGCTATGCGATCAAGGACTCAGCTGTAAGGAGAACACAGATGTCAGATATCGACATCAGGCCAAGAAAACCAATGGAGAACTAGAAGAGCTCGGCGAAACGTACTTGAGGCGAACAAGGCTGCGACGTGGGATCGCGAGCGTGCGATCTGTGATTTAGCTGTGTGATCGGTAGTTAGGACAGGAGATCGCAAAGCTGTACGGAGTGAGGCTAAAGCGAGAGAGAAGGCTTGCAATCGGAACTGGGTGATCAGGCGAGGACGCTCGCGCGATGGATGAGGTGATAGCAAAGATGAGCGAGACTTGGTGCGAAAACGCGAACGCAAGGCTGCGATCACTGCTGGCGCTTGAGGTCGAGCGGCTATGCAAGGCGTGAGCGATACGGCCAGCGTCTGTGGCTATGGTGATAGGATCGACGAAGGAGCTGGCTGGAGGTGGCAAATGCTCTCGGTGATGGGAGGGAGATGAGAGAAGGAAATCGCAAATGAGAAGAGAAAAGTGGCTATGTTTGTGATTTGGAGAGATAAAGGGTTTATATAAGGTTCTCAAGGGATTCTGACTTCGAATCTTGGCAAAGACACTTTTAACAAATAATTTCTTTCTTTTTCTCTTTTAACCAAAAGAACTCCCAAGCTTTCCAAGATGCAACTCTAACCCTTGAAACCTGAAACCGAGAAATAACTGAACTCACCAAATAACAGAAACAGCCCTGAAACCTTGGAAAATTACGAAACTACCCCTAAAGGTAAAATTACCAAAATACCCCTAGAGGCTCAAACTGCCCTAACGGCCCAACCAAACAACCAAAATAGCAACAGAACATACCTGGAGAACCAGAAAGGAAAACTGGACTGTTATATTTATAGCTCTATACTTGAGTTGTTTGGTACTGTGTAGAGCATTAAAATATTACTATTGTTTACTTTATGATTTTGGAAGTTTTCATTTTGGCTATTCATTTTTTATAGTTTGTATGTCATGAAGTATAATTCAATTAGCTTAATGTATAATCTAATAATCAAAAGATCATGAATTCTATATATTTTTTTGAATCTACATTCTAATTATTTTAATGATATATGTTTCAATTATTTTCCATAAAACAGGTTTTGTTTTTTTTTTTTAATTAAATTTATATCATTTAAGCATTTCATACATCTTAAATGTTTATAATACAATTCTTATATTCATAATGGATGATTACAATGTTTATTAAGAAAGTTGTTTTCATAAGATTAAATCAATATTTAACTAATTAAAGGTAATAAAAATCTTCAAAATTAAATATTATCAATCTGTTAAGTGAATTATTAGATTTGTGAATATTTGATGATTGATTTATATTTTGGTATTATATAAATAAATTTTTCTCTTGAAATTCAAAGCATGATATATATATA
>JBBMKA010006373.1:0-10340 GCA_037833695.1 Sechiopsis laciniata | reverse complement strand
ATGTATAAAGTATGACCAATTTGATTAAAAAAAGTATATATATTTGCAATGTATTGATGAACCCGATGACCCAACCCGAAAATATAGGGTTAGGTTGTCTCTTTAATCGGGTTGGAAAAATGACCAACCCGAAAATTTGGATTGGAAAAATGACCAACCCGAAAATTTGGGTTGGGTTGAAAACCTTTTCAACCCAACCAACTCAACCCATGTTCACCCCTACTAAAATTGGTCTCAAAACATGTGACCCACAATTAAGCAAAACAGACCAACTTTTGGAAATCTATTATATCAATTTATTGACTTACATATGGAAAAAAAATCGTTAAAAAACTTAAAAGTACAGAGTAATTATTACATGGTATTGTTGAAAAAACTGTTGAATTTTTTTTGAAGTACAAGTTTTGAAACTAATTAAATTGTTGTTTTGATGAAAAATTTAGGATCAAAAGCTCGTTGCGTTTTTGTTTTTTGTTTTTGTAATCGCTTAGAAATAGAGAATCAATCATTTGAAATAAGTTTTGCATTTTTCAGGTTGAAAAACTTGTACCAACAAGATCATAGTAACACCATTCTCATCTCTCATTACTATGAACCAATAATTCGATTTTTTTTTTCCGTAATTAAAGATTTTTTTTTTTTGGAAAAAAATAGTTTGAGTCCCTCCGTTTCAGGTGTAGTTTTTACTTATCTTTTCAAAATTAAATACTTTTATCTTTCACATTTACAAAAATATTTAATTTTTGTCCTTGACATTTAATAATGCTAGTTTATGAGATAAAAAAAAAATCATTAGTTATATGACATAATATCGACTACAATAATGAGTAGACTAATTTTGAATGTCAATATATTAATAAAGTTGTTATTTTTATATAAAATAAATTTATAAAAAAATAAGTATAAATGTAAATTTAAAAAACACACCAAAACTAAAATTTTAGATGGAAAATGTATTTTTCCCCTTTTTCCCTTGAGATTGACACTAGAAATATCATCAACATTTCAACAAAGTGGAAACTTAAACATTTTATCGACATTGCTATTTTAACATTATGTTAAAGTTTTTTGTTTTGAGATGGAACATTATTGTTGAAGTTGATTCAATTTTAAATAAATAAAGGTGGTCATTTTACTTGTATATTTAAGGGTGTGTTTAGTGCAAAAGTTGAATACAAATTGACAAACTAACTCAGATCTCTGCAATGGTATGATATTGTCCACTTCGGACCTAGGCCATCATGGCTTTGCTTTTGGGCATCTTCCAAAAGGCCTTACACCAATGGAGATGTTTGTCTTCCCTTATAAACTCAAGATTTACCCCTTATTCATTGGGATTCTACGACACTTTATTTGTATTCCCAACAATCTTCCTTTCGAACAAAATACTGCATGCGAGCCTCTCTGATAGTCATTTTCGAATTACACTTGAGCACATCTTCATTCAAACTACAAATCCTTCCGAATTACACTTAAAACAAACCGTAAAGCCCAACCACGAATTCACTCGATTTATGTTTGAGCGCACAACAGCTACCCCTCACCGAGACAACTATTTCATGAGTACTCCCACCAGAGCACACATAAGACATCTCAACCACTGATTTTTCATTCTGACTATTTCATACGCCACATATTGAAGCTCACAAATCTTTGTTTCATACTCGAAACTCTTCCGATATGGTTAAGTTAGGAGCACAGCTCTGATACCACTTGTTAAGGGACGACAAACCTACCCAGATCTCCACATTGGTATGTTATTATCCACTTTGAGCCTAGGCTCTCATGACTTTGTTTTTGGGCTTCTCCCAAAAGGCCTAATTTCAATAGAGATGTTTGTCTTCTCTTATAAACTCAAGATCTACTCCTTATTTAACCAATGTGCGATTCTACAACACTTTGATTATATTCCCAATAATTATAATAGAATGATTGAAGAACAATGATTAAAGTTGGGATGAAAAGTTATATGCTAACCTATACTTATGTTTTCAGTGACTCAAACACAAATTAAGTTATAATAATTTAATCTAACCCATCCTTAACCGAAGATCCAAAATGTCCCATAAGAATTCTATTGTTCCTAATATATGTAAGACTATATTCACGTCCCAAATTAAAGGGTATGAAAAGAACTAAATGGTTTCGAAAATTATGCTTGGACAAGATTATTTTAAGAAAGAGTTGTAAGAAAACTCTACTTAGACAATGATGTTTGAATCAATGGTTACGCGAAATCATGTTTAGCTAAAATTATTTGTATAAAAGATTATAGGAAAAATATTATTTTGAAATGGGGTTGTAGGACATCTTTGTTTGGGAGAGGGGTTAAAACTTAAAGCAGTGAGTTAAAATTTGAGGTTGGAGGAAGTTTTTTCTACTCTAAACAAACGTGAAATAAATTTTATCTCATATTTCTTCCCTCCTAACTTCTCTCATATCCATGTACTCGTAAAGACTTTGCATTTGACCTTGTTTGAAATGTCATGATTTTTCTTAAAACATTGGTACCTTATACTATATATTGTATAATTTAAAACCAAATTTGATTGATTCTTTCTTAATATGTGGAAGCTTCGTGAATTTTAGAATTATTATTGGTAGCACAGTTTCAACACCTCCAATAAATATATGATAGAGCACAAATTGAAGTCGAACTCTGTAAACAATAATGCCTTTCTAGTTCTCCAACCCCAATAGGGAAAAAGGTATGCAGCTTCTACAAACATCTCAACGTAACCGATGTTACATTCATTACACATGTTCTTAAATATGACTTTTACCATTTCAATTTGAACACTTTAATGTTAGACAGATGATTCCGTTTTAATTTTTATACCAATTTTTAGAATCGAACCCATAATCGTGATGCTGAATTAGATTACCACTAAATAATAAAATCAACGTGCCACCAATCTTTTCAATAAAGAGACGGCTTTCTTGGTTTAAGAGTTCAATTACAAAATAGATGATTGTGTAATTCAAATTATATAGTACAATGATGGCTAATGTATATAATCGCAATAGTTGTTATGCAAATACTATATATATTTGCACTTTATTGAATGTACCTACTTTATAATTAATTGTTTGTTGAATTTTGATGACTTTCTTCGATAACTGCTAATTAAATTTCCAATATAGGTAGCTTAAATTAGAATAGACAATCCCCTATGCAATTAATAATAATAATAATTATTATTATTATTATTATTATTATATATTTCAAAAAAAAATTATAGTAATATTAATATTTTTATATAGCCTAGGGTCAAAAGAAGCCTAAGTTGAGTGACATCATGTGTATAATCCAATAATTAAAGGTGATGCGGATTCAAATCTTCTACCTGACCCTATGATACTTGAATGCGAATAAAGTCTATAAAAAATTAAATTCTAGGTAAGTAGCCACATAAATTGAATTCATCACCTCCAAGTTCTCTAAGCTTTTCATAACTATTAAATCATTTCATGATGATTAGTTGAATTGCATTAATATATAAAGTTGGACGAGTTGGTGAATTGATTAACTCGAAAATTTAAATTAGTCTAAAAAAATTTATATATCACAACTTGATTAAACCACTAGCTAGAAATGTCCACGGGGCGGGGGCTGGGGAATGGCTTCCACATTCCCATCCCTGCCACAAAAATTAATTCCCGTCCCCGAAAAAGTCTCCGTTTTTTTTTTGGGATCGGATTTTTGTGGAAATTTTTTTTAATTTTTTATATATTTTTTGGACAATAATTACAAATAATTAGATTTTCTCAAAAAATATCTATAAGTTTTAACTATAACATTAATTATGAAAGAAAAATATTCATACGCATAGATAATTTTACCAAACAATATATATTTATTAGAAAATTAAAGGAGTAAAATAAATAAAAAAATATTTTTTAAAAAAGGTAAACGGGGTGAGGATCGGGGAATACAATCCACGTCCCCAGCCCCACGGTGAAAATGGACATCCCTACCCTTAGCTAAAGAAAAACTTATTTGATTTTATTTGAGTACAAGAATAATATTTAGATTTAGATTCAAACCTCATACATGCTCCTAGATTAAGTTGCTTTGTCGAGGAGAAACTTATTAGAGAAATTGTATTGGATAAACTTTTCTCCCAAAATAATTACAAATGTAAGTAAATTTTAAAATTTTTGCATCCATAGCAATTAATATTGTATTATAAATACTCATAATACAATATTATATTTTATTGTTACAGTATTATTATTAATACCAATGGCTACGGTCCTTTTTTTAAAAATGACTATATTTGTAATTATTTTCTGAGTTTGATAAATTTTCCACCTTATTATATATGTAGGAAACTCCTAGTACAAAGGCTACCACATGATCAAGGAAGTTCCCATTTTCTTTTAAAATTAAATGATACTGGAATTATGGTAGGTAATTAGATTAAAAACTTTTTTTTTTTTAATTCAACAATAATTTGGCTAAGAAATCGAAATTTGTATCTTTTTTAGTGTGAAGTCATATATCATCCTAATTAAGTTCAAAACTTATTAGCTTAAATTGAGAAATTTGTGTTATGATTGTTTAAATTGAATAGAGCGAGTCGCAGCTAAAAGAGATTGAGAATAACAATAATAATGAAGAAGAAGAGAAAGACCGACACAATGATTTTACGTGGAAGGATAGAAGAACTTTATTATAAAAATAGGAGTTACAAACCTTATCTCTACAAAGAAACAACAAGTTTACTTATAAGGAGAAACACTCTCTATTTTTATCTCACAACCTCACTCACTTTAGATGTGGGATGTCTTGGATGATTTTGGGATGGCTTCCCAATAATAGGCACCCACCTATTATAGTACTCATGACCTTGGGCTTCAAGTATCATCCAATGGTCCACATTTTTACTTGGTGATCAAGTAAATCATGTGGCCATGATTTTTCCAACACTTTACTTTGGATAAGAATGTCTAGATATTTTTGACAAGTTGAAGTTCTAGAGATTTATTTGAACAACTAGGATAAAACAAGTGAGGTTTAGAATCTTTTTTTGGGCTTTAACCTTTTTGGACCTAAGCTCTCTTTAGGCCATAGTATTTAACAATCTCTCACTTGGAGATTTGATTGATCCATCAATAAATCTCCACACCGTTCTTTCTTCATTGCCATCTTCATGTTGCTTATGTTTCTGCTAGGCTATTCGCAGATCGACACCAGTCAAACTTGTCAGCATTGTCTGCCTTGGTTAGATAATCTGCTAGGTTTTCTTTTGTATGATTTTTCTGCATATCCACTATTCCTTCTTCCACTTTCTCACGAACGAAGTGGTACTGCACTCGAATATGTTTTGACTTGGAATGGAAAGCTAGATTCCTTGCAAGATACAAGGCACTCGGACTGTCACAAAACAGAGAAATATTCTCCTACTCGTGCCCGAGTTCATCCATTAACATTTTTAACCATACTGCTTCTTTACTAGCTTGTGTAGTCGCAACATACTCCACTTCCGTTGTTGATGTAGCCATAACCGATTGGAGTTTTGAAACCTAGCTTACAGCTCCACTAGCAAGAGTGAACACATATCTGGTGGTGGATTTGCTTTTATCAAGATCACCTGCATAACCTGAGTCAATGCTCTCGACCAGAATTCGCCATGTACCGAATACATGTTCAATGTCTGGTGTGGTACAAATCATGGCGAACATTAAACTTCCCACTGCTGATGCATACGATACTCGAGACATCTCCATCCTCTCTGCTTCACTGCTAGGGCACATACTAGAGGATAATTTGAAATTAATAGAAAGAAGGGTAGAAATTGGCTTACATTCTTCCATGTTGAAGAGTCGCAAGACTTTCCTTAAATAGTTTATCTGAGATAGCCAAATCTTTATATTATTTCTATCTTGGTGAATTTGCATCTCCAGAATCTTGTTTGCTGGTCCCAATTCCTTCATTTCGAACTTTCTAGTCAACTGAGCCTTCAACTCTGCAATACGATCTTTATTGAGGCCTGCTACCAACATGTCATCAACATACAACAACAAGATAATAAAATCTTTTTCTCCAAACCTCTTGAAATATGCACAAGGGTCTGCATCAAGTCTGTTGTATTTAAGACTCATGATGAAGGAATCAAATCTCTTGTACCAACATCTCGACGCCTGTTTGAGACCATACAGAGATTTGTTCAACCTGCAAACCAAGTTCTCTTTTCCTTGTTCTTCAAAACCTTCTGGTTGGAATATATAAATTTCTTCTTCAAAATCACCATGGAGAAACACAATTTTTACACCTAACTACTCCAGATGTAAATCAAATGTAGCACACATTGCCATGACTATTCTAATAGTAGTAAGTCGAACTACTGGAGAAAAGATCTCATTGAAGTCAATACCTTCTTTCTAAGCATATCTTTTTACCACCAATCTTGCACGATACCCTCCACTTGATCATCGTTGTTGCGCTTGATTTTATATATCCATTTGTTACCAATGGCTTCCTTCCCCGTGGTAGCATTGATGCTCCCAAGTCTTGTTCTTATGAAGAGCTTCAATTTCTTCATGCATAGCTGTCATCCACTGAGCAAGATCTGAACTAGTCATTACCTCTTGGAATGTTGATGGCTCTCCATCCTCAGTTAGAAGACAATATTCAATGTTACTCTCCATAATATAATAAGACTGCCAACTGGGTGGTTTTGTCATTCGGCTAGAACGGCGGGTCTCTTGTGACTCAATTGGATCTTGAATTTATTCCGTTGGTTCAGCTTCAGAGTGGTCATCTTTATATTCTTTCTCCACATGTACAGTTGTAGTATCTGAGCTTTCATTCACAATTCTATCATTTGCTATCTGTTTCTTATCTTCCATGAAGATCACATCCTTGCTGATGATAACCTTGTGAGCAATGGGATCCCACAGGCGATACCTCATTCACACCATCAACATACCCTAAGAATAAACATTTTCTGGATTTTGGATCAAGCTTTGTAGTTTCTTGGGTATTGTACATAACGTACACCGGACTTCTGAATATATGGAAGTTTGAATAATCAACTGGCTTTCCAGTCCACATCTGCATTGGCGTCTTCAACTCAATTGCAGTTGATGGAGCACGATTCACTACATAACATGCGATATTAACTGCTTCTGCCCAGAATGATTTGTCTAAGCTTGCAGCTCCCAACATTGCTCTTGTTCTCTCTAACAAGGTTCTATTCATCCGCTCTGCCACTCCATTTTGCTAAGAAGTGTAAGCAGTAGTGAACTGCCTTTTAATGCCTTGTTGATTACAGAATTCTGCAAACTCATTGCATGTATATTCTCCTTCATTATCTGTCCTCAAACACTTAATCTTCTTTTCTGATTGCAGTTCAACTTGCACTTTGAATACTTTGAAGATCGAACATACATCTGCCTTCTTCTTGATGGGATACACCCAACACCTCCTAGAGTAGTCATCGATAAAGAACACAAAGTACCTTGCTCCTCCCAAAGATGTAACCGATGCTTGCCAAACATCAGAATGAACCAACTCTAGAATATTTTTGCTTCTAGAATTCGATGTGTTGAACTTTAATCTATGTTGCTTACTTGTAACACAATAATCACATAAAGATAGAGCACCTTAGAAAGCCCTAGAAGTAGACTTTGCTCCGCAAGAACTTTAATTCATTGCTCCGACATATGTCCAAGTCTTTAATGCCCCATCATTGAAAGTTGTTCACTTGAACTACTTGAGGCAACTGATGTCTCTCCCTTTTGCAAAGTCTCTCCCATCTGCATGTACAAGTTGTTGTCAACCTTTTCTCCCTTCATAAGTACCAGCACTCCTCGAATCACTTTCATGACTCATTTCTCCACCATAAATTTTCAATCAAGGTTATCAAGCTGATCTAATGAAAGCAAGTTCTTTTTCAGGCCTTCTACATGTCGCACATGTTGAATTATGCAGACAATATTATCATGGAAATTCAACTTGATAGTTCCAATACCGACAATCTTCAAGGCATGATCATTGCAGCTGAACACAGATCCTCCTAAGACGGGTTCATAATGATGAAACCATTTTCTTCGAGAGGTTATGTGATAAGTCGCTTCTGAGTCAATGAACCAGACATCATTCAAACTCTTTCCGCCTTTGATAGTTATCGTTGCTTCACAGGATAAAACATCACATTCATTTGAGGTGCTTGCGACATTTCCTTGAGGATTAGAATCCTTTTTGTATAGACTTCATATGTCCCTTCTTGCTACAATGGTAGCACTTCATGCTCTTCTTACTTCTTGATTTTGACCTTCCTTGATTTTGACTCCCACTGAAGCCACGTTCCATTGATCTCCTTCTTGTCACCACTAGAGCCTCTGTTTGTTGTGAACTTGCCAACTTGTCTTCTTTGTTCTTGCGCCGATTTTCCTCTTCAAGAACAACAGCTCCAATATCATCAAATTTTAGATAGTCGGACATAATATTATTTGTCAAGTTGATGACAAGTTGATCGTATGAATCAAGAAGACTTTGGAGTAGAATTTCAACACGTTCATTTGAATCTATTTTATAACCCAACGATGTGAGTTGAGAAAATAGAGTATTCAACGTGCTCATGTGCTCCGTTATTGAAGTAGATTCTGACATTCGAAGAGTATATAACTTCCTCTTAAGGAAAATCTTGTTGTGAAATGACTTGGCCTCATACAATTTGGTGAGATGTTCTCATATCTCTTGTGTAGTCTTCTTCTCCTCAATGCTTGACAGTACTGCATCTGCTAATGCTAGATGAAGATTTGCAATACCATTTTCGTCCATCTCATTCCACTTGTTATCATTTGTGATGTCTGCCGGCCCCTTGCTAATGGCTGCAAGACAATTATCTTTTCTCAAACTAGCATTCATCTTCATCTTCCACAACGAGAAATTGGTCTCGTTGAACTTCTCAATCTCGAACCTTGCTGCCATTGCTTCTACCACGAACCGTTAACAATCCCCGTACCTGTCAACAAAGATGGAAAGTATCTAACTTATTTTCTGATGTGGAGGATCCACTTCTAGTGGCAACCACAGAGCATACGATAAGTAGATATTTACACCAAGAATCAGGCTCTGATACCACTTGTTATGATTATTTAAATCGAATAGAGCGGGTCGCAGTTAAAAGCAATTGAGAATAACAATAATAATGAAGAAGAAGAAGAGAAAGATCGACACAATGATTTTACGTGGAAAACCCCTAAACAAATTAGGGTAAAAACCACGGGCAAAGATAAAAGAACTTTATTATAAAAATAGGAGTTACAAACCTTCTCTCTACAAAGAAACAACAAACTTACTTACAAAGAGAAACACTATCTATCTTTATCTCAAAACCTCACTCACTTTAGATGTGGGATGTCTTGGATGATTTTGGGATGATTTGCCCATAACGGGCACCCACTTATATATAGTACTCATGAACTTGGGCTCCAAGTATCATCTAATGATCCACATTTTTACTTGGTAATCAAGTAAATCATGTGACCCTGATTTTTTCAACACTTCACTTTGGATAAGAATGTATAGATAATTTTTTTAAGTTGAAGTTCTAGAGATTTCCTTGAACAACTAGCATAAAACAAGTAAGATCTATAATCTTTTTTTGGGCTTTGATCTTTTTTGGGCCTAAATTCTCTTTAGGCCATAATATTTAACAATTTATTTAACAATTTGGAGGAAGAGATATCAGTAGTATAGTATAATGTATGACCTAAGAAGAATACTTTAGGAATTCTCTATTCTCAATTATTTTTTTAATTAATAGTTTATAGTTATAATAATAATAATAAAGAGAGCCAATAAATGAGGTCCACGTGGAAGCATCGGAACCACTCAAGATATAATATTGAATGCTTAGTAGATACTGATGTATAGCTTAATCTTGAATTAAATCTTTCTCAAAAAAAAAAAAAAAAAAACTTGAATTAAATCGAATTAAATGGAAATCCAAATATGCAGAAACGTCCACGCCCCCTTTCTTTTAGTTGGTTTATGGCATGCCGTCTATTAAAAGTCTTGTGACTTCTTTATCAAAATAGTAAAATTATTATTATATCTTCTAATACAATATAATTACTTTTAGTTTAGTTCTTACACTTTTAAATTGTACCGTAGTTCACATAATTTTAAAATGTATGAACAGTGATTCTTAAACTTTCTATTTTTGGTATAAATGATTTTTGAAGTTTCAATTTTTGCCCAATAAGTTTTTGACCTATTTAACCTTCTAAAAATTCTTGAAGTTATGAGATAGAAAATTAGAAATTCCCAACAAAATTTACTTTGGCTCCTTTTGGCTTCAACCTATCTAATCTTTATATATATA
>JBBMKA010006372.1:0-10342 GCA_037833695.1 Sechiopsis laciniata | reverse complement strand
GGAAGAACAACCCTAGCATGGCACTAACATGTGAAACAGAAATCAAACATGCTAGCAAAACAGTTCAGCAAACAATTTCTATCCACTAACATGCCAATAACAATAAACAAGCATACAAGCAAGCAATCAGTGAGTATTTCGTAGGGCCCATACAACCCCGGTAAGAAATCCTTACCTGGCTAAGCAGAAAGCATAAAATAAATAAAGATGCTCCTTGAGCTGCAGATCCAACAACCTAGTAAACAATATAATCAACTAATTAATATCTAGTGGCTAAACGGAACTGGCAACCAGCACACATACAAAGCTCGGGAAAGGAAAATTACCCAAACCCGAGGAGGACTCAAGCCTCGGCAAACGCACGACGGGCGAGCGAAGGCTGCTGCGCGGACGACTCGGCAAGCTGTTGGACACAGGCTGCTTGCAGCGTGCTACGGGAGCGAAGCTGCTGCGTGCGCCCAAGCGAAGGCACGAATGGTGAACTGCTGGGCGAACAGGCTGTTCGCGGTGGAGCTGCGGCATGGCATGTCTTGGCTAGGGCGAATGTGCGAGGCTGCGACCAGGTGCGAGCGAAGGGCTGTGGTCGAAACGGCTGGCTGCGCGTGTGCAAACGGCGAAGCTGGGCAAAGTAGCAGGGTGGCGTGCGCTAAAACAATCGAGCTGTAGATCTCGGCAGAGGGCAATCTACCGAGCGCTATCGGGGACTGTGTGCTGCTGCTGCTGCGGCTCGGTAAGGCTTCTCGACTGCGTTGGCACGGATGCTGGACGGAGGCACGCAAAGAAATGCGCGGGCGATCTGGTGATCGGGCTGCTGATGGCTGGGCGAAGGGCATACAGATTCGCGGCAGGGAGCGATCGGCTGGGAGATCGCGAGGCGAGTGCGCGCGAACTAAGGCTGCTGGACGGCGCTGGCGCGATCTTACGTGCGACGGACTGCTGGGAGTGCACGCGAAGGGCAAGCTGGGCGAACTGCTGGTGTCTTGCGATGGTGGCTTGGGCGAAGTGTCTCGGCTAAGGAGTTTGGGCGAAAGGGAAATTTGGCAAAGGGGTTTAGGTGGAGAACTCTCGGCTCTTGGGAGAAGAAGAAGGAAATAATAAAAATGCGATTGGGGAAAAGAAGAATGCGGCTCCAAATACTAGGTCTCGGTAAAAGGGATGGGAAGAACCAGGTCGCGACACGTGTCCCCTCTAGGTTCTGGCTTCGAGCCCCTGCGAAAGCATTTTAACAAACAAATTTCCTTTTAAACAAACCAAGGCTCCAAACCTCCCAGAAAGCTACAACAACTCTGGAAACCTGAAATCGAAGCGAAAACCCAACCTCAGCAACTAACATGATAACCCCGAAACCCTGGCAAATTACGAGACTAACCCTGAAGGCCAAATTACCAAAATACCCCTAGAGGCTCAAACTGCCCTAACGGCCCAACCAAACAACTGAAACAATGAACGAACAAACCTGGGGAACCAGAAAGAAGACTGGGCCGTTACATGCTCCATGCTTCTTGCGGTGTCTGATCACCTAACTTCGTATGTGGACATCGATTTTACACATAGATAGCACATTGCACTACTTCTACCCAAAACTCCTTTGGCATACTTTTTCTCTTCTGCATTGCTCGAACCATATCAAGAATGGTCCTGTTCTTTTTCTTAGCCACACCATTTCGTTGAGGAGTATACGGTACGGTTTTCCTTGCTCCTCAAAATACTCCAAGAACGCCGTCAAAGTATATTCGCCATCTCTATCAGATCGCATAGCTTTGATTTGTCTACCTATTTCCTTCTCCACCCCAACTCTAAATTTCTTGAATACCTCAAATTCTTTTGATTTTTCTTTCAAGACTTAAACCTATGTTTTTCGTGAGAAATCATCAATAAAAGAAATGAAGTACCTTTTATTGTTGAAAGATTCAAGGGTAATTGGTCCACATATATCAGTATGAATCATCTCAAGCAGTTGCTTAGCCTGATATTCCGCTTTCTTCTTAAATGAGGTTCTCGCATGCTTGCTAAGCATGCATTCTTCATAAAACTTTCCTTCATAGTTCATGTCAGGTAGCTCATTCACCATATTCTTCTTTGCTAACACATTTAGTCCATCATTATGTAAGTGACCAAAATAAAGATGCCAAAGTGATGCTTTATCTTCTATATCGACTCGTAAACACTTTTCTCGCACACTTCTCAGATTCAATCTATACATGCAATTTCTTCCCATCTCAACTTAAGTGACTAAACGCTCTTGCTTGTCCTTCAAATGTAACAGTCAATCTTTCAAAAATATTGAATAACCCTTCTCTATCAATTACCCCAAACTCAAAATATTTGTTTTAAGATCTGGTACATAATAAACATCCTGGATTGACCCTGTCAAACCATCCTTTTGCAAATAATAAATCGTACATTTGCCTTTGACCTCCACTTTTGACGCATCGCCAAAAGAAACATGACCATTTTTAACCTTCCACATCTCTTTGAATAAATCCTGGTGATCGCACATATGGTTGCTTGCCACTAAGTCGAGATACCATAAAGTATCATAGTTGACGCTATCATCATTTTGCGCCATCAAAAGAAGACCTTCATTCACTTCGTCTTCTAATGCGAAATTAGTTGTTTCTTCAACCTTTTTATCCGCTTAGCAATCTCTTACAAAATGTCCCACTTTTCCGCAATTGTAACATTTGTCAGAATTGCAATCACTTGGATAGTGACCATACTTGTGACATTTGTAGCACTCAATGTTCGAATATTCAATAGACCGCATCTTCTTCCACGCTAATTTGCTTGGCTCGACTGTCCCTTCTCTTCATGACTGTCCGCATCTTTTTTAGAATAGAGTACATTTTCATCTTTTATTGATGCTTTGGTTTGAAGCGTTTGCTCGAGCATTTCCTCCTTCTTCTTATTCTTACGTTGCTTGAGTGCCTCGAGAAAATCGAAAAGCTCATAAACAGTGAGCGTCGCAAGGTCCTTTGATTCTTCTATCGCGCACACAACATTCTCAAAATTGTTGGTCAATTATCTCAAAATGTTCTCAACAACTCGTGCATCGGTTAGCTTTTCTCTGTTGCGTTTGAGTTGGTTTACCATCGTCTGTACATGCATGATGTAGTCAGATACGCTTTTTGACTCCTTCATCTTAATGCTCTCTAACTAACCGCGAAGAGTTTGGAGACGCACTTGCTTGACTCGATCGGCTCCTTTAAACACTTTCTCTAAAATGTCTCACGCTTTTTTTGAAGTTGTTGCACTCGTAGTCTGCTTAAAGCCCGACTCGTCAACAACTTGGAACAACATGTATAATGCCATTTTATCCTTCAAACGTCTCTTTCAACGATTTGGCTTGATTTATCGTATAATTTGTGGTATCTACTGGTTCTACAAAACCTTCTTCGACGACTTTCCATGCATCATGAGAGCCGAGAAGAGCTTTCATCTGGATGCACAAATTCTTAAAATTCGCCTTCGTCAATCGTGGCAGCGACATTTGTCCCTTCACGTTCACCATGAGCTCTGATACCAATTTGTAAAACTTAAATTGCAAATAGAATAGTCGTTTTCTTGACTTGAGAGACAAAGTACTTTAAAATATTTCCACAAAACACTTTTCTTTATTTCTCAACCTCTTTTTTCTCTATTTGCTTTCTTGCTCTATTGCTCTAGCTTTCACAATGGAATAAGCAATCTATTTATATCCTATTACAAGCTTATTCTACAAAACTCTATAGCCATAAATTTGTAACCATTTTGGCATTCAATTACAAGAAACCATTTTGCCACTAACTCCTAATTTAAGACCCACTAACCACATTTAAGAGCCCACTAACTCCTAAATAAAAAACTCCTACTAGCAACAACTAAACAACACATTAAAATTAGCATTAAGTTTATTCAACAAGGTTGCCGTCTTTTGTAACTTTCACACCAGCATAGAGATAGTTTCCCTAGAGAGTAAGAATTTATTTTCTTGTGAGATAGAGTTGTCTTCCTAAACCTTTACATGGAGTAAAAGGTTATATGCATTGGCCAAGAAGAAGGAAATTCCTAGTGAATTGGTTTTAAGAATAATTGATGTGAGAAGCCATTAAAGCTTGCATATCACTGATTAATGAAAGTGATTAGTGGAGTAGATCACATGTGATCGAATAACTTAAAAATCCAGTGTTATTCTTTCTTCTCTATTTAATATCTATAATTGTTTTGTTCTTGGGCTGCTGATTTTATTAGATAAATTTTGTCGGGTTGTTCTGCATTATTTGACAGTTATTGTTTGGTCAAAAGGTTTCAAAAATAGGTTTATTTTTCAACAATTGGTATCAGAGCCATTAATTTTTTGCTGAGAAATTTTTCTAGGTTTGCGTTAATTTTTTTTTAATTTTGGCTGAGATTTTTTCTAGGTTTGCTATTAATTTTTTTGTTAATTTTTGCTGAGAATTTTTTTTGTTTGGTATATATCAAAATGTCAGCAATATTTGAGGTGGAACGTTTTGATGGGAGAGGTGATTTTTCTCTTCGAAAGAAGAAAATGTGTGCTATCCTAGTCTAACAAAAGATGTCTAAGGCTGATCCTGAAACGCATCCTACGACAATGACATCAACTGAAAAAGAGGAGATGCTAGAAGTAGTCTACAGTACGATTCTTTTATATCTCGCAAACAATGTGTTAAGGCAAGTACATAATGCAAATACAACTTTGGGGGTATGGTCTAAATTGGATAATCTTTATTTGACTAAATCCTTAACTAATAAGTTGTATTTAAATGAAAAGTTTTTCAGTTATAAGATGGATCCTAGAAAAGATCTAGATGAGTACAACAAGATAACACTTGATCTGAATAACATTGATGAGGTTATTTCAGATGAAAATAAAGCTATTATCTTGTTAAATTCGCTACCAGAATCTTATAATGGAGTAAAAATAATCAAGTATGGTAGAGATAGTCTCTCCATGGATATTGTACTTAATGCTTTAAGGTCTAGAGATTTAGAAATAAGAAAGACAAAAGGTAAAGAGAATGAAGTTCTGCTAGTCAGAGGTAGAACTGATAAGAAGCCAACTAAAAGGAATAGAAGTCGTGGAAGGTCGAAATCACAAAATAGAACCATAAAAAAGTGCTTATATTGCCACAAGGAGAGGCATATTAGAAGAAACTGCTATGAACTCAAGAAAAAGAGGAAGAATGAAGAAGAATCACATACTGTGAATGTTTCTAAAGGGTATGATTCAGCTGAGGTTTTGACAGTATCAGAAGCAGGTGTAATCAGTAACTGGATTTTAGACTCACGGTGTTTATTTCACATGTCAACCCACAGACATTGGTTTCAAGAATGTCATAGCATTCAAAGCGGTATTGTTCTTAGAAACAACTAAGAATGTGTTGTTGAAGGTATTGGTTCAATACAAGTGAAGATGTTTGATAATCAAATTAGAATTCTCACTAATGTGAGATATGTACAAGATTTAAGGAGGAGTTTATTGTTTCTCAGAGTATTTGACAAAGTTGGGTACTCTTGTAAAAATAGAAAATGGTACTATGAAAATTATCAAGGGAGCGATAGTGAAGTTGAAAGGTAAACTCACCAATAGCTTATACATCTTGCAAGGAACACTTCTAGAAATAACTACCTTAATTTCTCTGTAAAATCAAGAGAAGACGAAGTTGTGACATCAAAGGCTTGGCCATGTTAGTGAAAATGGCCTGAAGAAGCTCTAGAAACAAGGCTTGTTGAGGAGCTGTGATATAGGGACTCTTGATGCTTGTGAACACTGTATTTATGGTAAGTCCACTAGGGTCTCATTTGGAAAAGGTAAACATAGTTCTCAACATATTTTGGACTATGTCACTCTGATTTATGAGGACCCGCTAGCACACCGACTTTGGGTGGAGCTAATTACTTTTTGTCTATAGTAGATGACTACTCTCGAAAGGTATGCGCGTATCTACTAAAAACAAAAGGTGAACCATTCTAAAAGTTTGTTGAATGGAATGCATTAGTTGAAAGACAAATACAAAAGAAGGTTAAAGTCATTCGTACAGATAATGACTTGGAATTCTTAAGTAAAGAGTTCAGAGATATGTGTAGAAAGGAAGGTATTGAAGGACGTCTTACAATTAAAGGAACACCACAACAAAACGATTTTGCTAAAAGGATGAATTGTACTCTTCTTAAGAGAGTAAGGTGTTTGTTGTCTAATGTGAGTTTATACAAGAAATTTTGGGGGGAAACAGTTACAAAAGTAGTATACTTGATAAACCATTGTCCTTTGTCAGCTATAAGATTTAAAACACCCATAGAAATGTGGAATGGTAAGCATCCAAGCTTAGAAAATCTTAGTCTTTGGATGTGTAGCTTATTTTTGGGACAAAACCGACACACAACAATATAAAATAATAATTAAATGAGGATGATGACGTGGACAGTGTAGGATTTTGCCTAGACAAAATATTGGCTCACTGCAAGCGAAATGTATGTGTGTAGTTCCCCAAAGACGTGCAAGTGCAAGCAATCAATGTTGTAGCAAGTTTTGATTTAAGTAAATGTCATTCTCTATAGGGATTTGTCATGCTTTCGATTCGTTTTCACGTAAGAGTCGAGTATAAGAAGTTGTTTGATGAAATGATTAATTACTAATTGTGTAGGCGAAATAACGAAATAACAAAGATAATAATATGAAAGAAGTATTGGAAGGGTTGGGGTTTTTAGGGACTTCGGTTAAGCGGGTAGGATAGCAAAGGCAAACAACCAACATGTTTCCCTGGGCTCTCTCAAGCTTCGGAAGCTGGCTATCTTGAGCTCCTAGTTTAGTTCTCTCGAACTCAAACAACTATTAACTTAAACTGTGGCACTAGACGAACCTCATCTCTAAGTGTTCTTTGATTTGCAGGCAAACCTAGCAATCTTAGTGTTATACATGTAAGTTCTCTGTACTTTCTTCTTTCGAAGCGAAGTAAAGTTATACGCACGGTGGGTCAAACGGAATGTAAATGAAATTAAAGCAGCATGCATAAAAAGTTTAGATCACTAACCCTATTCCCCCGTAACCTTTCGATGATAGGTTCAGCTACTCATACTGGTAAACATGCTTAAAACAAATAATGAAACGAAAAATATACTATTGAGCGAAATATTAAGTAAACAAAAGAGAGTAACAGGCGAAAATAACGACAAGTCAAGATGAAAAGATAAGAAAACTCCAGTAACTTTATTCACTCTGCATGTCTCCGGTAAAACTCCGGTTACAGCTCAACTTCTAAGAAAGCACGTAAACTATGCTAGAAAGTGGTAAAGGACAACTACAACTCGACGAAATCACTCCAACGGCCTTAAAGACTAAACGAAGAAGAACTTGGTCGGAATGGAGAGAGCTCTGATAAAACCAACAAAATTCCTAAGAAATTCCTCATTTTGATCGGTGATGCCTCTCGCCTTTTATAGGGCTCCCGACAGCTTCTGTGAACGGCCTGCTCCACGATCGCTGCTCTACCAAAAGCTTGCTCCACTTCTAACCTCCCTGCTCCACGATCTGCATTGTCGGTTGTGTCAGAGTGGACACAAAGCAACGACTGATCGTTGACTTCCAGATCTTTGCCACGCGTCCTTTGGATGAGATATTTTTAATGCCTCATCTCGTTTTTTTAAGTCCTTGCTTCATTAGGGCGACGTGGGATGGTTTCCAGGACTTGCCTTCGCTTGAGTGAGTGGCTTCCTTCTTTAATTTCGCTATGTTCCATGTTCACTGCAACAAACCAGAAAGTATCAATTCCTTTTTTTAACACTAACAATTTTTTATCCAATTATGTATATTTTGTTGTAACGAAACACTAAAAAGTATCCTAATCAGAAAACTATAGGAAATTTTGCTTGAGAATGGTAATGGGAACATGCGGACAAAATTCTAAACATGATTGATTAAATATAGAGAATTTTATCTAAAAATATATTGATTTAAGCTACTTTAACTCTCAATTCTTGTGAGTTATCACTTATGCTCACAACAAAGAAGAAAAACTTGATAACAGAGCTAAGAAGTGTCTGTTTTTAGGATACCGCAAGGTGTTAGAGGGTATTGGTTGTGTTTTCTAGAGAAAGGAGAAGAAAAATGTTTCATCAGTCGTGATGTTATTTTTTATAAGAGTATTATTGCCCTCCAAGAGTGTATGTCAGATCTCACTAATCTTCCAAATACTGCTTCTTTGAGGAATGTGAGTGAAGTGGAGATTGATTTAAGAAAACGTAAAGTAACATTCCCTTCAGTCCATGTTAATTCACAACTCAATGAAGATGTTCAACACCCTACATCTTCAATCCGTGTTGACCCGCAACTCAGTGAAGATGTCCAACATTCTATAGAAGTAGTTGCTGATCAACCATAAAATTTGCAAGATTCTAGACTTGCAAGGGATAGAGGAACTAGACATGTGAGACCTCCTTCCAAGTATGCAACTGCTGACATAGTTTACTATGCCTTACATGCTTGTTGAATAGGAGGAAGATGAACCTCTAACATATGATGCAGCTATGAAATCTAAGGATAAGGATAAAGGGTTGGTAGCTATGACTGAAGAGTTTGAATCTCTTGTTAAGAACCAAACATGGGAATTGGTTGATAGACCTACAAATCAGAAACTTATTGAGTTGTAAGTGGATTTTCAAGCTAAAAGAAACATTTGATCCCAAATAACCAATTAGATATAAGGCAAGATTGGTTGCTCGAGGTTATAATCAGGTGGAGAGTGTTGATTATAATGAAATATTCTATTCAGTTGCAAGCACACTTCTATTTGGTTTATTTTATCAATAACAACTGCATTTGATCTTGAATTAGAACAAATGGATGTGAAGAATGCATTTCTTCATGTGGAGTTATCTGAAGTGAATTATATGCAGCAACCACTTGGGTATGTCACCAAGGAAACCGATGGTAAGGTGTGTCTATTGAAGACGTCTTTATATGTCTTGAAGCAATCTCCAAGACAATGGTATTTGAAGTTTGATTCTTTTATTGTTTCATGTGGATTCAGTAGATGTCAGTTAGATCACTGTGTTTATTATAAACATGTCAACCTGCATGTGTCAATCTATTTGTTATTGTATGTGGATGCCATGTTGATTGCAAGCTCAAATATAAATGAAATTAATAAACTAAAGGATCAGTTAAAGAAAAACTTTGAAATGAAGGATCTTAGAGCTGCTAGAAGGATACTTGGAATTGATATTGTTAGGAATAGGAGTCTTGGTGTTTTGAAACTCTCTCAAGAGTCATATAGTCTTAAAATTCTTAGTAAGTTTAGAATGGAAGATTGTAAGTCTGTAAAAGCTCCTATTGGTCAACATATTAAGTTGTCAGCTAAACAGTCCCCAGTTACAGATGAAGAAATGTTTGAAATCTCTAATGGTCCTTATGCTAGTGTTGTTGGTAGTTTAATGTACCTCATGGTGTGTACTAGGCTTGACCTAGCCTATGGTAAGAGTTTTATTAGTAGATACATGTCGAATCCTGGAAAGCAACATTGGTTAGCTGTTAAATGGATGATGAGATACTTAAAAGACATTGTGAAGTCTGGTTTGTGTTTCAAGAGAAGTACTGCTAATGATTTGTATCTTGAAGGGTTTGTTGATGCTGATTATGCTGCAGAACCTGATAGAAGAAGTTCTTTAACGGGTTGGGCATTCAAGGTTTTGGACAACATAGTAATTTAAAGAGCATCCCTTCAGTCTGTAGTTGCTTTGTCAACTACAAAAGCCGAGTATATGGCAGCGACTGAAGCTGTTAAAGAAACCATTTGGTTGAGAGCAATGATTTGTGAACTGCCACAAAGGAATAATGGCCAGGTGGTAATTCACTGTGATAACTAGAGTGCAATGTTTTTATCTAAGAACTAAACATACCATGATAGAATAAAATCCATTGATGTTAAGTTTCATTTTATCCGTGATGTTTTGTGTGAGGGAAAGATATGTTTGCAAAAGATTTCTATAGAAAATAATGTTGTAGATTTCTTTACCAAGGTGTTGTCGTTTTATAAGTTTGAGAGTTGTCTGAAGGCTCTCAACTTTTTTGAGTTGTAGTAAGTGATACTCAGTTCCTTTCATTGATGATCAGTGTTTATGTACTAAGTTGTCAAGGTGGAGATTTGTTATATTTTGACAAATTATTATATATTTATTTTAATTAATCCAACAAGGGTATTTTTGACAAAGACTATAGACGTCTGTATTTCCAATTTTTCTCACATGTAAGTGTGGGCCCACTTAGTGTATTTGTGTGAAAAATGTAAAATAGGTTTATAAAACTTATTATGAGGCTGCCGTCTTTTGTAACTTTTATCCCAGCAAA